>NW_027018659.1:5972837-6082202 GCF_013076305.1 Rhopilema esculentum
AATCAAATCAAATCAAATCAAACCAAATCAAATCAAATCAAATCAAATCAAATCAAATCAAATCAAATCAAATCAAATCAAATCAAATCAAATCAAATCAAATCAAATCAATCAATGAACACAATGTGTTTTAAGTACTTTGGATTGCCCATAAGCAACATATAAGACTGAATGCATCATGGAGCATCGATGCAAATCTTTTAACATTGAAAGAATATTTGGGTATTTGCCAGTTGAATAAAAAACAGTATAGGCTCTCAAAGATTCTCCATGTTTTGATGACGTAAAAGAGAAAAAAGTGCGCAAATGTTATAAAATCAATGCAAAGAATGAAAGATATGAAAATTATTTGATATATTTTCTGACGATTTTTACTCTGAAGACTGTTAAACGTTTTACTCTGAAGAGTACATGTTTCATAATGTTTGCTTTTTTCAGAGCCACTTTTAAGCTATCATGTCATTATGAACTCTTTGCAAAACATATATATATATATATGGAATAATCATTGTAAAACATAAAATTTACCAATAACGATACTTTACACGAACAACTCCGTTTGAAGTTCGTAAACCTCAAGCTCACATACTTGAAGATATTCTTGCCTGTTCAAGAATACAGTCACATACCGACCAAGCAAAAAAAGCCTTGGACAATCAAACTTTTTCAATTCACCGATTGCCAACCTTCCATCTTTTACGCAAAGCGCATTGTTTCGTCCGCCACTTGAACTATCATCCCCAACACTGATATCAAATGGATTGATTCTTTCTTGACCCCATGTTGCGCCACTTTTTATTTGGATACTTGTGACAGCAGCTTGCCTTGTAAGGTCCACCTGCCACCAGGGTACTATTTCTTTTTTGGTGATACTGCATCGCTGCCAGGCCCCAGTTTTGTTACCGTCATTTCCAAAGCTGGCAACAAATGTAATTCCACCATATTCATTAGCGGATGAATGCGAGGACGGTTTCTTATAAGCGATATTTCCTTGAATGCCTGGAATTGAATTCAAATCAAAGGATTTCATCTCAATCACAAAAACCACTTTCATTAAATTGAATCTCTAAAAAGTAGCAAAATGCTACATAATTTTTTCAAGCTCTCTTATTGCATTTTATTTTTATAAAGACATCTTGGAAAATACTATATTTTTTTGTTCATCTAACAGACTACATCATTTTCTAGTATACTTTTAAGTTGCAAAACAATAACACAAGGCCTGGTTGGCTACATATGTTATTTCCCATAAGGTTAACAAACATAAGCGTCAATGATTTCAAGATTTCTGACTGAATACAGAATCCAAGCACTCTTTGGGTAAAATTGTGCCTTGTGTTGATCTTCGCTGAGATTTTTGTGCAGAATCATCAATTACAAATAATAATAATTGGACATATTTTCTAAACGAATAAAAGGATTTATTAACCAGTTATTGATTACTAACTAGAGCTGCTGATTACATGGCTTTGGAAATAACAACTCATACCTCTTCTTGCTTGTTTCTTAGACCATATAACGAAGTTTGATCTCTTGGTTGGGATTTCTTGCTCATCTCTAAATCGATGAAAAATGTGGTTCTTGATATCCTTAACAACGTAACGACAGGTGTTATCAAGGCTGCATTGATGGAAGGTCTTATGCAACATGCTTGTCGTTATCTGAGTTGGGTTGTGCACTTCTTCGAAAACAGATTTGCTTGTACTTTGATTCTCGTCTGACTTTATCGAAGCAAAGCAGAAAATATTGAGAAGAAAGGTCGCGAGCAAGAAAAGTCCCATTTGGACAATAGATTGATTGAAATCTTTCCTAGGAAACAAATTAAATTGCTATTTACTTTAACTGTGAAAAATGTACTCAACTTCTTTTTAAATCATATAAAAATGCTGCGAAACTGTAGTCTTATTTAAAGATCTTAAATATTTTTATTAATAACTTGTTAATTCAAATGAAACTTTTGGAAAACTAAATGCAGTACATGTTATAGAGATGCTCAGATCTTTTGGTATTTTGGTAATTTATTCGCTACTACTCATGCGACGTTTTGTTGTAGAGCTCGGAATGATCTAAGCTGAAAATGGCTTGCTCGTAAAATCTGAACCTAATAAACCCATTTGAAGTGAAATCTGCGAAGATAAATGAAATGATTTTAAGTCAAAGGAAAAGGATGGGGAAGCACAGACAAAAGTGTAAGATTTTAATTACCGATTAACCGGAAAGGGGATGTTTGTATTCCTCAAATTTCGGAATAGTCGGAATGGGGAATACTAGACTTAAAATAAAATATAACTTACTTTCAAATTGTTGAATTTTTCTTACAACTGTCTCTGTTTCTGTCCAGCCCAGCAATACTTCACTCCTCTTTATGTTAAATTATTTGCGCAAAGAAAAGATGCGAATCTAAAAATAAAGAGCTATTTAAGCAGTACATCATTTGTTGAGGGATTTTGTTGTTTGTTAAGCTAGACAATTGAATTATTTCTCCTGCATAATTAATGCAACTCTTCCGTATTTTTCTAATTTGTCCATTACTAATGAATCCAATCCCATATTACCTAAACAACTGCAAGATATATCTAACAAAGATTTCCTTTTAAACTCAAATTCACAGCTATATACAGGAGACAACTTTCTGGAAAAGTTTTAAACCTGGCAGAGGTTTCTTAATTCTACCTAACTGTATACAATACGGCCTTACGATATGCGAAGAGACCTTTTGAAAGAGTGCAGGGCTGAAAAAAGGGAAATGGAAAGATGGAGAAAGATACTTGCTTCCTATCAACATCCGGCCAGAAATAATCGTACACATTTTCGATGATCGCTAATTTGGCTTCCAAATGTGTTTATTCTAAAATTTGTTTTTGAAACATAGGAAATAAGGCCAAAAAGCTTTTTTAATAAACAGAAAAGGATGGGCTCATTTTCCTTTTCATGGTCTACTAGTCGAAGAAAAGCTATTTGTTTGCTGACTTGAAAAAATTTTTTTTAGAGGACATGAAATAGATTTGAAATTAATAGAAATATAGAAAAGAAAGTGCAAATTTAGTATGCAAGGAGAGCAATTTTTTGGTTGATACATAATTTTAAACTTCCAGGGGACATTGGTTTGGTACAAAGAGTGAATTCTATTTTTCCTCATTGGCTATCCTCATTGGCTTGAACCTAATTCTTATCGATATAATTTCCTTTAACCCTATCCAGACTAGGCTTTTTGAAACTTTCGGGAGACTAGGGGGGGGCACAAAGTGCCCCCCCTCCATAATTTCTTTGTCCCTCTAGCTAGGACAATGAACTTTGTTTTGATGGTACTCCTATCTTTTCTCCACATTTTAGTATTATTGTTCAATTTTTAAGTCACGTGGTTTTACGATGACGTCATCATAATGGTGGCCGGGTGAAGCAAAAATTTAGAAAATTTTAGAAAATCTTAAAATAATCATTAATTCCAAAGCATCGGGCTAAGATATTAAAATAAGCAAATTTGATGCATTTTCTAATAGAAACAAGAAGATTGCCACAATTTTAATGTTACTTCTCAAAATTATTAACGTTCCAAACAAAAGAACTCAACATATTTTGTATTTGGCTATAGTATTTTCTATATAACTAAATGATCAATACAACCAAATGTCATGTTTGAGTTCATTTTTAGTGCCTTAGCAGACAAATTATTCTAAACTGGCAGTTTTATTAATGTAATACCTATAATTCTGTCAACAAATGCGTGCGCATGCGCAGCAGAAAAATCATAGAAAAGGATGTTGAATTTGAATTTTCTGGTCAGAATCATGAAAAGAGCACAAATTTATGCCTAGATACTAATTTTCATCAATATATCTACTTTTGTTTTGAATCCGTGGCAGGTTGAACTATTTTTTACTTGACTAGTTTGAAAACGCCCCTACACAACCCCCTGATTAATAATAAAAAAATTATCTTTTTATATGAACATGTGTCAGATAGGTTAAAACTAAAAGTCAGGAGGTCTGAGGGGTATTGCTTTGAAACTCCTGAAGTTATGAAAGAAAAACCAACCAGGGGGGCACTTTGTGCCCCCCCCTAGTCTGGATAGGGTTAAATTAGCATTAAAAATTTGACATTTCTAAACTTTCTTTTATATAATTTGAATAGAAAAAAATCTGAAGATTAAAAAGGAATACTATTTTAACAAATGATTTAATAAAATTCATTCTAAATATCTGATAGTATGATCATTTGACAGGCCTATAAAGCCTTAGGTTCTTGAAAAAAACTTTTGCTATTTTTTCTACTTTGATTATATAAGCAATAGAAAATTAAATATTAATCAATGCATTTCAATACAAAAATATTCATCATCAACTGTTTACATAAGATAATGAAGAAATTGACTTTTTTAAATTTAAAAGTACTATTTATCTAATTTTCTTTAGAAATTAAAAATTGCGCAATTTAATAAATCAATCGATTTGCAGCAAATGATTCGACGCAATTAGAATTATAAATAACAACAGATCCTTCGAGTTTTTCAAGCAAGACTCTTATTACAATGTATGTTTGTGTTATTATATTCTTATTATTCTAAGCAACAAGACCTTCTGCAGGTTGATTAGGTAATTGACTTTCGGCAAAAATATTGAGGAATTGCATTTGAAAAATCTTTAATAACAACAGTGTTTTCAACAGTGTTAAACAAATGCAAATTTTCAAATTTAATGATAAATTCCGATGTTGTCAAACGTAAAAACAGATTCCAATTTCAATTTATGGGGATATAAAATCAGTTGATCGTCATTGCAAAGTGTGTTTAAAGTTGGTAAGAAGTGAGCTGTTTTCTTCCAGTATAAGGTTAAAAGACAAAGTTGTCTGGTTTCCCGATCAAAGAAGATGCATTTTCAAATGTATGTCTTGATTTTAAAATGTTATATTATATATGTTTTTCTATCTGTTCTTCCAGAAAAGTCAACTTATTTTACGCGTTTGTCCTTTTCTTCATTCCCGATGTTGCTCCATTCGCTTGTTTTAGACTTTGTACTTCTTTCTTTCCCCTTTATTTACTTTTCAATTGGTGATCGTTATCATACTATTTTAGTTTTGTGCAAGTCTTTGATTCAAAACCCGTGCTTTTGACACTAACTTTTTTCTGAAAATGAAGCAACGTAGAATGTTGGCCACATCTGGAATTGATTGTTTTAACTTAAGACTTTGACGGACAATATTTCTATGAAAAAGTCTTACTTCGAATTTTCTTTCTTTCAATTTGCTAACTTCAATTTTGTTTTTCAAGGAGGAATTGTGACAAAGATTACTGTTTCATTTTCTTACATAAAGTTTTAATTTATAGCAAAGGTTGTCTCGAAGTAGATCTAAAACTCTGTTAGCCTTTAGAGAATATGTGGTCTTGAAAGTGTAACAGCTTTATTAAAGTTTTGCTTGTGAAGACAAAAAAAAACGTATTAGGCTTAGGTTCCGAAGTACTTTCCTCCGGATGATTAAACGTAGTTCAGCATTCTAACGGAAGATTTTCTTGTGAGAAATAATTCTATCTAAGATGATATTTATAAATAATTTCTGTAAGCTTTTTTTTGATTCGCGAAACTTTATCATCAAAATTTTTTATGCTTAAAAACAACTATTGTTGCTAGGTTTGATGGGCTTCTTTATGTGTATATCTTTAATGGACAAAGAGATTTTCTAATTGCTTTGTAGAAAACGGCTAGTAAAAAGTAAGCCTTGATTCAGTACTAATATTTTTTAGACTGTTGCTGCTTGTGATTTCTGTAAATACAAATGGAGAAATATTTCGTCTGCCATGCAAGATCTTTGCCAATTTTACTGCTGTGCTTCATGATCAATCACTTAGTTCTACATTTCGTTCTTTGGACAACTTGGATGAGCAGATGTGTAAGTTTGAATGCATCATGGAGCATCGATGCAAGTCTATAAATTTAAACAGAGAGCTTGGTATTTGCCAGTTGAATAGCAAATCAGCACAGGATCCAAAAGATTTCATTGAAACGCAAATAAAGGAGGGTTGGACATATTATTCAACCCGTTTTGAAGAGAAAAATGTGAGTTTTCTTTTCAAATACCTATTTAAAATTCAACTAACTTTATAAATTTAAAAATTAATTTGGTGACAGAAAATTGCGAAAAGGGCACATATAAAAATTAGTTGAAAGAGAGAAAAAAGAAGAACAACAAGTCATTGATCAAGATGAGCATCAAACACAGCTTTCAATCTTTATCTTTTTAGCTCTGCAAAAAACATGCCCTTAAAGAAAAAGAGCTTTTTTTCTCGTAAATTTCAAGACTAATATAGCACTCGTGATATGTTGTGATAGGGCTAACAATTGATCATTCATGAAATAAAATTTTTACATTGCAGGTTGGTCAGTATTGCCAAGCAAATGATCCTTGCAGCGCCGGACATAAATGCATTGACACTTGCTACTGCCCAGGGTATAAATGCATTGGTAAATACAATAGCAACTACATTGCTTTTGGGGTACAAAGTGCTATACAACCAGTTTTGCATGTTTTGTTTCTAGTAAACTAATTGTGTTGTGTGCCAATGTTTGCGTCAGTACTGTTGTTTGTTTCCTTGCCATCAACATTCTATATCATTGCATCATCCCATCAACACTATTGTTTTCATCAGTCCCTTTGTTTGATATAATTATCGTGTTAAAACATAATTAGGGTTTGTTTGTCAAGTGGTATATTTGCTGTACCCTTGTTCGTAAATTCTGTCGATTTGAAGTTGACGTTACCTTTAGTCGTGTTAAAGTTGCCGTTACGCAAAATCGTTATTGTGGAGTCGCCGAATATTTGTAGTGTCAGGTTTTGATACATCCTCGTTTTTGTTCCAGTTTATTGCCGTCGTTTGGATATCGAATAGAAATTATGTACATTTTTGTTGTCCTTCTTTCGTCTACGTTTATCTGTAAAACCTTATAGTTTTACAAAAGCCCTTGTTTTGTATTGTGCATAAGAAGAGTTTTTAATACAATTACTTTTTGTAAATTTTCTTCCACCCACAGCAAAGAATATTGCCTATAAGAAGCCATCTTCCCATTCATCAACCCATACATATAACGGAATAGAACTTGTTGCAAGCTTTGGAAATGATGGTGACAGAACGGCAAACTGGCAGAAATGTAGTTTCACCAGTTATGAAGAGCAGCCCTGGTGGCAAGTGAATCTTGAAAAGGTAGCCGCTGTTACACATGTTCGGATAACAAATTCTGTAGCCTGGCCTACACATGATATAAACCCATTCAATGTTAGTGTTGGAAAAGATAGCTGAAACGGCGGAAGAAACAATGCGCTTTGTGTAAATGGTGGAAGGTTGGCTAGTGGCGAGATGAAAACTTTTTATTGTCCAAAGCTGATGATGGGTCGCTACGTGAGTGTGTTTTTGAACAGGAAAGAATTTCTTCAAGTATGCGAGCTTGAGGTTTATGAAGGTATGTTTCAAATAATCTAATTATTTGTGGCTGGTTTGTTACATGTTTGTTTCAAATATTCCAACTTTCTTTTTTTGGTTCTTGGTTAAGTATATGGACCAGGCTTGTTGTAAAATACAAAGTTCTATATATTTGTCTTCACCTAAAAAGTACAGACAAAGTCTAAATGAAGAACGAAATTGTTTTCTTTCACAGGTCTTTGTATTGGCATAATTCTGATCAGTAAATAAGTTACAGTAAAAATAAGATATAATTCAAACGTGAAATTATTATCCAAACTAAATGCCAAAGTGGAAAATAAAGATAATGCGACAAAAATATCTCATTGATTGATTGTCTTTTCATTAAGGATTTGACATGGAAGCTCAAGGTTATCTTTTACAATTGATGTACATGCAAATTGTCTTAAATAACGGTCTATTAAAACCAAAACCTAAGGCAAAAAAAGTAAAAAAAGTGATTACTGATCTAAATTTTAAAAGACAGCTTCAATACTATTATTATGAATATGGCCACAGGAGATTTATATATAAAGTTTTGTCGTTGATAACAGGATGCAGATCTTCTTGTGATTGGTTAGTTGTTATGCCTCATGTTGTATCATGCTATTGTTAAACGTCTTTAAAACGTTAGTCTGTAACACTTTGCATAAATTAACAAAATGCTTCTACCAAAAACAGGAATGCAATGTGTTTTTTCGATCAACATGAATCCAATGAATTTCAAAACTAAGATTCATTGTTCTTAATCTGACCATAATTTTGATAACAGTAGAGAATTTGGCATATAAAAAGCCGTCCTCACATTCATCAACTGCCACCATAAATAGAATCACATTAGTTGCCAGCCTTGGAAATGACGGTGACAGAAATGGGGCCTGGCAGCTATGCAGTATCACAAAAGCTGACATAGTACCCTGGTGGCAAGTGGACCTTACAAGGCAAGCTGCTGTTAAAAGTGTCCAAATAAAGAATGGCGCAACTTTTGGTCAACAAAAAATCAATCCATTCGATATCAGTGTTGGGGATGATAGATCAAATGGCGGACGAAACAATGCGCTTTGTGTGAAAGATGGAAGGTTGGCAAGTGGTGAATTGAAAAAGTTCGATTGTCCACAGGTCCTGATGGGTCGTTACGTCAGTATCTTTTTGAATAGGCAAGAATATCTCCAAGTATGCGAGGTTGAGGTTTATGAAGGTATGTATATTCACATGAAAATTTACTCCTTTAATGTTGGTCACGAAATGTAAATGTAACTTGCATCTTGCTCATTGGGCCATTACTTTTGATAAAGCAACTGATTTTCTTGCTTTGACTACTTTTGGCATTTCATCGCCTAAACCAAATAGAATGGGGCCCAATAATACAGGCAAACAATGTGAAAAATGAATTAACCTGTAGAGAAACATCTAAAGAGAAAAAATGCACAGGCCAATTTGCACGGAGGTCTTTTAAGACCAAAAGCAATGTCGAAGAGAACTCTTTTTGCAAGATGGCTTCCGATGGTCCCGAAAAGGTAAGATGTCCATGAAATGGATCTAAAAAATGATTCTAAGCGGCTTTAGTGGAGGAAATGGCAGTTTAGAGAAGATTTCATTATCAAAACCCGTTTTCTTGAAAATGGGTCCATACACTTTGGTGTTGGAAGTCAAGGATATATAAGCCATTGACATTGTTTAGTACAACTTTTGATTGTACAGATATGTACTGTCATAGAGATGTATTTAATGAGTATACCTCAGTTAAATTTATGAGTATATTTTCATTTTATTTTTGAGACTAAGATTATTCTTTAATTACTTTTTGGCGACCAAAGGTGAAACTGATTCGCATTATAATATTAATGAATCCAAGGCCGGATAAGTCTATTTATAAATATATATCTTTAAACTCGCATTTGTTTTGCTTTGCAAAACACTAAAATAAACACAATATCCAATTCTTATTGAAGCTTGAGCCTTTGATTATTGTTGAATTATTTTTAAATTTCAGCGATTTAAATTGAGCATTAACATTCTTCTAGACTGTATTCTTAAAAACGTGTGTAGCCTGAATTGAATTTTATGTTGAATTTTCATGAAGTTAAAAAGCTAAGAGTTTCTGCATATTATTCTGTTAATAGAAATTATATTGTTGAAACAAATAAAAAGAGGCTTGATATTTATTCTGTCATTTTGTGATATCAAAAGTTTATTTTAACATGAACTTTCCATTTTAGATGTATTCTGAAACAAAGCTTGATAAATCTATATTTATTCTCCAATTTCTGGCAAGCACGAATGCATTGGAAGAGAAATGTAATATATCTGCTACAATCAGCAAAAGAGGACATTAAAAATGCACGAAGATTTCATGTTATATGTTTGAATTTTCTGTACCGCAAAGTTTGGAAATGGCATGAAATATTGGAAACATAGCATGCTGAGGTACTTTTCGCCTGACAATCTTCAGCCAAATAGACAATAGTGACAGTTTGCACAAAATCTTAAATTGCTGCCATCGTCTGCCATGGAAAATGAGCCATCGCCTTTTGATCTAGCTTCTTTCGACAGCAAAAGTTCGCTTTCTCTCTTTGGCCAAACACGGATTTAAAAAAGGCCTATTCTTTCTCTTGAGCCACTGTCGATCCATACTTGAATGTAAATTTTCTGCCTACCATTGGTCATTATCATTTGATTATACTCTGAAGATTGTCGAACGCAAATAACTTCAGCAGACTATGTTACCAGTTTTTCATGGAATCTTCAAAATTTATCAAGAAGTAACCCTCATTGTAATTTATGTTTTTCTATCTATTAAGTACAAAATTTATGTTTTTCTATCAATTAAGTACATTAATTATGAACAGTAGGGGCGAAGGCTGAAATTTTTTTGGTTTGTGCTTTGTGCTTCATTCAAGAGATTTGAATTACATAAAATCAACTTTTTTTCTGAAAGATTATTTACAAAGACTCTTTCAAGGATTAATAGCTTGTTTTTTTCTTTAAGCTCTAAGAGCTGTCAACAAAATTTTTGACAACAAAAAGCAGAAAATACATCATAAATATATATTCTGCAAACTGTCTTTATTGTTCTGACTTGGTTATATATAGCAAAGCAAAGACCACTTTATCGTGTTAGGAAGTGACATGAATGATAGTCTTGTTATTTGACTTACGATATTATAGTCTCCTTGATCTTCAGAAAATCCAATTCAAGCTTAAAAATGATCATACAAAAGGATTTCATGCATGTATTGCTACGCTGCAATGATTATACACGTAACGTGGAACATAAACTGATATTAAGGAGTGATGCAAAAGAGTTTTCTATTTTCTCTCCTTTACTAATTTAACACTTTGTTCTATATTGCTCTATAAATGGTTATTTGCTCGATCTTGGCACATTCTACGCTGATGGCAGCAGCAAATGCATATAAAAAGCTGGTAAAACTAAATACAGATGCACACAAAGGACCAACGCAAAGTATGTTAGGTCTAATTATGCAATGCAAAGTTAATACCTGTTCTAACAAACAGCAAATACACTAGTGTCACAAAACATCTAATCTAAATTCTGTGCTAGTGCATAAGTGGTCAAAGTTTTGCCCAAGGAGCCTTAAAACCTAAATCACTGTCGAAGTAAAATTCATAATGGAACATGAAGAGTTTGTTGTTCAAAATCAGACTTGCATGTAATGCCCCTTTATAACGTCAAATTCCAAATACTAAGTTTCTAAAGACTCTTCTATCCCAAATTATGACCGAATATATAGTCCAAATTTTTCATGCATTTAATTTTCAATATATCACTTTACAACGTATATCAGAATTTTGCCATGCCAAAAACTGAAGTGGTATTTCACAAGAAGGCATATTTTCCCCTGCAACAAGCTTTATCCATTGGCTGCAAGAGTCTCAAATTCCGTTTTCTTCAGTCACCAAAAAATCTCAAATTAAGTTGGCATAATCTCCAGCTACACTCAAGCTAATAAGAATCAACTAAATTAAATTAACAGCGCTAAATATAATGTAAATCAATTATAACCGTTGTTGCATACGCATTCCTTGCGAAGATCACAAGTACAATTTTGAATTCTGAGACTTTTTCTTGAATATATGTAAAGTTAGGGAGTATTTTATTTTGCTTGAAACTGGGCTTACTTTAATCAGTTTTACTCTTAAGAAAAAAGGCTGGCAAAAAGTATCTTTGAGATTGCTTTGGACTAGTTCACGGCGTTCTGTAAATTAAAAACTGTATTTCAATGCAATTACGTTGGGGTATGTTGTACAGGTTGATAAAGAAGGTTCTACTATTCTACAAAGTGTTGCCATTTGCCTTGCTCCCGACATTTGACGTCCCTGAAACGTTTTCAATGTAAATGCATTAAAAATCATACACAGGTTGAAAAAGCGGTTAATTGAAAAAATGATTGAATAAAATTAATTCTTTATATTTGCTGCGCTGAACATTTAACCTAGTGACAAATATGATCATTTCAAGAAATCATTAAACTCTTTTTTCAATTTTGATAATGTAAACAATATATTTTTCCAGTTTAACTCATCAGTAAATTGACAAAATATTAATAAGTTCAGTTCAATCAAAATCTTCAATGTTTGTTCAATAAAAAGCTTGTACAGAATGATCAATAAATAAAATTTTATTCTATTTGATGAAGCATATTTATCAAAACTTTTTCAGAAAAAAAATCTTTTGCGCTAGTTGATAAAGCAATTGATGTGCAGCAAGTGATTTGAAGCATTTTATAACAAATATCTAATAAAAAACAGTTCATACAGTTAATTAAAGAAATATATTCTATATGCAGATTAATTTATTTTATAGCTTTGAATAATAATTGCTTTTGCAGAATGTTAAAGCAATAAGTTTGCAGCAAAAATTGTTGTAATTAATACATCTTAAATAGCAACAGTTTCTGCAAGTTATTAAGTCAATTCATTTTCAAGAAATTGTTAAACACTTTATTGCTTTTATATTCGAAACAAATGCAAGCAACCAAATTTATAAAAATTTCAAATGTGGGAAATTTCAAAACCCATTTCAATTCTGATTTATAACAACTGTTTTTGCAAGCAAAAAAGCAATTGATTAACAAACCAAGTCTTCTACCATTACGTCATCTAAGTCTTATTCTACATTTGAAAAAATTGAATCACCTGATGGTTACTGGTAAGAATGCTCAAAGATTGTATGGGGTGAGCTGTTTTCTTCCAGTATAAAGTGAAATACCAAAATTTTCTAGTTTTCTGATAAAAGGATATGCATTATCAAAAGTACCTATTTTATGCTATTTTATATAGTTTCATTTCATCCAAATTATTAACGTGATATTCAGAGTATTCAAAAGTAACCCCAAAGAATTCAAAAAGTAAAGAACTAATTTTCCGAAATCTTTTTAAAATTTTCAGAATATTCTGGCTTGAAAGCGTGACAAACCTTAAATAGTTTTGCTGGCAGAATCAAACAACCTGAACTGGTTCAAAATTCAGAAGAACTTTTTCTAGAAGAAGAATTTTTATGGAGAAAGAATTTTTAACATATATAATTTTGATCAAGAGTTACTAAAACTTATATACAATCATTTTTGTTAGTTGTTGATGCGCCTCTACCTTCCATTTATAGAGCAATATAGAACAAAGTGTTCCATTAGTAAAGGAGAGAAAATAGAATATATCACATTATTCTATGTATTACAATCATTTTTAGATTGTTGCTGCTGGTGATTTCTGTACGTAACTGTAAATAGAGTAATACTTCGTCTGCCATATAAAATGTTTGCAAACTTTTTTGTGGAGCTTTTTAAGCTATGATCTGCATTTCATTCTTTGGAAATTTGGCAAACAGATGTATAAGTCTGAATGCATCATAGAGCATCGATGCAAATATATTAACATAGAAATGAATTGATTATTTGCCAGTTGAACAAAAAAACAGAACAGTATCCCTAAGTTTCTTGATGTTTTGATGACATTAAAGAGAGAAATGTGCGCAAATTTTTCAAAATTAATGCAAAGAACGAAAGAAATGAGACTTATTTGATATATGTTCTGACGATTTTTACTCTGAAGAGTGTTAAACGAAAAGCTTTAGTATGTTTCATAATGTTTGCTTTTTTCAAAGCCACTTCATCATGCCATTAAAGACTCTTCAAAGAACATACATACGGAATGATCATTATATAACATGAAATCTACCAATCAGTGGCATAGCGTCCGGGTATTCAAGGTATTCAGTGAATACCCTGAGATTTCTGGGAAAAAATATCAATACGACGTATAATTATGATAAATAAAAAATGCTTTAGGGCTACTTTATTCTGGTTGATTTCGTTACCTTTGATGTTCTACATTTTCTCCAAGTACAAAATATCACGAAATGCATGGGAACCATAACGCTGCGAAGCAGAGAGAAGCTGAGAGATCTTTGAAGCTAATTTTGAAGATTGAGCTACTTTATGTTGAATGGAGATCGGTCAGGAATACGCAGTGAATACCCTAGAAGGTATTTTAACCAATCAAAATGCTCCTTTCCATGAATAATATTTGCTCTTAATCAGCTAAAACAATTGTCATGTACGCTGAGAAATATGCAGCGTACAGCCTCAAAGTTGGTTCAAAATAGTCTCGTTTTGAGATCGATATAAACAGTTAATGGACGTCGGAGCTGTTGGGGTGATGCAGTTTCATTGAAAACAGTAAATATGACTTAATTCAAAGCTCTTGCAATGTCCGTATTACTGTTTCGTAATCATTCTCTCATTTGACCCCTTATCTTCATTTACCCCTTATTGAGGCGGGCTACCGTTTCTGCGAATCTGGTCGCGCGATCGCGCGACTGTTGTTCTAGACGTGCGCAACTAACCCAGTAGCAGTGATTCCCCATTGCCCTGGCGATCGCGCAACTGCTTTTGGGAGTTGGATAGATTTTAACTTTTCTCTGACCAGATTCTCACGAACCAATAAGATGCTTTATTTTTCTTGTCTGGTTTACGTCGTAAAATGCCTTATCACCCTGTCTTGTTTTCTTTGGCGCTTATCCAAAAAATCAACACTACGCTCTTCTACGCTGAGAATCTCGTTTAAACGATGGTAAAAATAACAATTAGGCCAGAAGTCATGTCGATTTTACGCCAGTTTCAGCAAAGTCAATCCCTTACAATAAATCTTGCGTTTGAAAATAGAAGCACGGGCAATACGGAATCGCAGACGGAATGGTCTGCAGAATTATTTATTGAGGAACTTAAATCCTGGTTTCCATATAGCCTTAAGGCTGCCTGCGACTGCCTGCGACTGCTTTCTGCCATCTTCCATCTTCCACCCTTACAGTAGCGCCGGCAAATAGAAATGTTCTGTTTTCAATTGCGTGCAGGATCGGTAACTATGCCGGTAACTTGGTAAAGTTTGAGTGGGAAAAACTGGCGGGCAAAATTCAACAACAAAGCCCTGTTTCAATTGGTTCTTGCACATCACATGATCCGTTTGAACAGAAGAATGCCGCAGGCAGCCGCAGGCAAGGCGTTTCCATTTGTAATTTGTTTGCCGGCGGTACCGGGAGGCTGCCGTAAGAGCCGGGAAAAGTTGAACTCGTTCAACCTTTTCCCGGCTCTCCCGCCAGTCTTACGGCACTTCAAACAGCTGCCTGCGGTACCGTTAGAAAGCGTTTCCATAAAGAATTATCTGCCGGCGATACCGTAGGGATGGAAGATGGAAGATGGCAGAAAGCAGTGGCAGGCAGCCTTACGGCTATATGGAAACCAGGCTTAAACAATATCGAGGTTTATGGGATACCTCATGCCGATCTTATAAAGATGGCCCTAAAAAGCAGCAATCTTGGCGGGAACTGAATCAGAAATTTAAAAAAGAGGGTAATTTTTGTTTGATTTTTACCTTCAATTTTAATGACGTGTTTAGGCCTACTCTACACAATGTAAAATCGTACTTCCTTGTGCATTTCATCAGTTTTTACAGACTTTTGACTCTCTTTCTTTGTCATCGTTTGTATTTCGTTTTCAATGTGTGTTTCTGGCTCATTCACGTTTATTATTAACGATAATGTGACAAAAAATACTTTGCAGCATGGTATACCATATGTAAATATACCGTAAAAGCTCTAAGTCAGGGGAGCTCATATTCTTTTTAGTTCCAAAGTGGATGCTTAAAAGAGAGGGGGGCTTATTTGAAATTTTTGCATGATAAGAGGGTCTTAATAGAGCTTTAACTGTATGTATGATGTGGTATACAAATATTCATATAAATATAATTTTAAAAACATTGTTAAGTAATACATTCCAACTAGACTCTTAGGTATTTTTGTCACTAAAAGATCGAAAACGTTGATATTGAGTTTTATGGATTTGCATTTTCGAATTCTGATTAATTTGGAATTCTGATTTTCCAGAGGACACCTTAAAGAAAGTTTGGAAAAATCTAGAGGATGGCTTCACAAAGTGCATCAAAAAAAGGTAATTGATGACACGTTCTGCAGCCGGAAAACTACCAAAATGTAAAATGTTTGATCAGATGACTTTCATAAAAGATTCTGTCACAAACAGGCCAACTTCTAGCAACCTCAATATTGAAGATTCCTCTGATGTGATTCTTCCTGAGAGTCCTGCCAGCATTACACCCACCCAAGTAGGAGGTAGTAGACCCAAATCAAACTCCGGAAAAAGGAAATTGGAAAAACGTTCTATCGACTCCAATAATGCCATGCTAATTAAAGCCGTGAAGGATGATGGTGTACCAAAGGCAAAGGTGTTTGATGCAGATGTTAGCTTTGCGGAAAGCATTATACCAATTTTGAAAAAGCTCCCTGACAAGCAGAACAGAAAAGCAGAAATTAAAATACAACAAATTCTTCTTGAATGTGAATTTGATGAGCAGCAGAACAGTTAGTATTTGTTCAAGCTCCCGTCTCAAGAAACCCCCCTCCCCCAATTAGCATCTAGTTTTTAATAAGCTTTTCTCTAAGATTTTGAAAAAGCAGCCATATTCTTTACATGTTTTTGCCTTAGTGGATGGATTTTTATTGCATAAAATACATATATTCTGCGTGTCAAATTCCCCCCTCCCTCTCCAAGAAACGAAAATCTAAATTTATAAAAGATTTAAAATGCGTGTTTCAAATACGTCCGCACTCTTTATCATCAAGTTTTGATTATCAATTTAATTACATGTTCTGAATGTTCTGATGTAAAATTAGATATTTTCTAATAAAATAAACTTTTTTTCTGATAAAACAATTAATCGTCAAATGGATCTTGTGTGGATGAAATAGTTTCCCATTGTCATAGGACAGAACCCGCTGGTAAATCAAAATTGTCTCTTACTACCTTGGCAGCCCTTGTGTGATTTTTTGAGCCTGCCTTTTTAAGAGGGAGAAGCCGGCCCATCGAATATTGTCTCTTTCAAACACAGTCCCCCCAAAAACGGCCTTTGACCGTTTGAATTCCTCGGCTTGTATTCGGAATTTTACGGTATATCTTCTCAAAATCAAGGAACACATTCTACAAAGCAAATACTTTTATGCGCAGTTTTATGGATCGATGAATCGCCTGCCCATATAAAAGCCAGAAAAAAATAGGGTCTATTCAGGATAAGCAAAAAATCTTCATCTCAAAGACGTCATGAGAGTAATTAAATCAATTGCGGAAAATGACATGGCAAAGCATTTTGATTTTTGTGTTTTTTACCCAACACAACAAACTTGTTTGTTTTCCAAACACATAGCGCTAGCAATATTTTTGTAAATGCTTGATCCCTTTGTTTCATTCAATGAAGCAAATTTACAACTGTAATTTTCATTTACGATGCAGGTGCTTGAGTTCGAATTGAAGAGGAATTGGGTACTTTGATTAATTGCAAGTAAACATAGAGTCAGTTTTAATCTCGAGGTACAATTTTGCGAATCTATAACTGTCTTCACACAGCTCAAACAACGATTACTCTTAGTTGCTGCGCAGCAGAAGTATAGTATATATCATACATGTAGAATATATGTCACACAACTCATTATAGATTTAGTCTTGCACATGCAAATCAATCAGAAACATGCCTTTGAAACATGCCATCTTTGTTGTTTTGGTACTATTTGGCGCAAGCAAGGTGAATTCGATGCTTGTAACACAAGGAACATATTTCAGGACAATTGAAACAAATGACGGTGACAATTCTGATATTAGAAATGACGAGCGAGTTTCGACTGAATTCTTTCATAACTATGGTCTTGATGAAAGCTGTAAGTATATAGGATATTCTGCAGATGATAAGAGGTACAGAAAAGCATCCAGTGCTGAAGAGCTCCAGCAGGAGAAGGGTTACAATCGAGTTTGGAAGAAGATGGTGTCATTGAATGTCGCATTTAGGAAACCGTCCTTTCAGTCTTCGGTTCGTTTTCTTGAAGGGATCAATTTGATTCCGGGCTTCGGAAATGATGGAAACATGACTGGAAAATGGCAAGGATGCAGTATCACAGAACTGAACTACAGACCCTGGTGGCAAGTGGACCTTACAAGGCAAGCTGCTGTAACAAGTGTCCAAATAAGAAGTGGCGCAACTTGGGGTACACATAAAATCAATCCATTCAACGTCAGTGTTGGGGATGATAGATCAAGTGGAGGACGAAACAATGCGCTTTGTGTGAGAGATGGAACGTTGGCAAGTGGTGAAAACAAAAAGTTCGATTGTCCACAGGTCCTGATGGGTCGTTACGTTAGTGTTTATTTGAACAGGAGGGAATATCTTCAAGTATGCGAGGTTGAGGTTTATGAAGGTATGTGCTTGAACTTAAAGCTTTCTTTCTAACATACCATAGGTACCAGACCAGAGCATCGTTATTTCTGAGATTTAATAATGGAGACTATGGCACCCAGGGTATTTCGAATAAAGGGCAAAAATTCTTGTAGCCACTTCACTGAAGGCATTTGCGCGTCTACAAGCTGTGGAGAAATTTTTGCTACCAATCGAACATGCGACACATCAATGAGAACAAAAATTTCAGCGGATAAAATTTCGGACAAAGAACTTAGTTGAAGAAATTTGATAACATGATATAGTTTTGCTTCACACATGCAAAAGACTGTTGAAAATTTTCCTGAAAATTTGTTTGTCCGAAATTTTAAAAGTATGACAAATTTTTAACCATATAAAACAACGAAACCACATCAGGACAGATTTTCAGGAAAATTTTGAACAGTCGTTTGCATGTGTGAAGTCATGAAATCATGGCAAAGTCAAGAAACATTATGTACAGGAACGGCTCAAATCCTTAGTTTAGTGACTTATTAAATGACGATGAGAACAATAATGATAATTATTTGAACTGGCGGTTTTACTAACTTGGAAAAGGGCTTTTTTCAAAATTTTTGTTGCCAGTCATGTTTAAAGATCGTAGACATTGCTTTAGTCAATATACACTGCGCATGCGTGGGTCATACAAAATTTATCGGTGTGACAACCTTCTGAACAAATTTGCTACCCTGAAAGTTGTTTTACTTAATATAGATTGCGATCCGGTCCTCCCAGGTGGTGCCTTCTATTTTGTTTAGCCTCTGTTTGGTGCTTTCTGGTGACTGGGGAGTTGTACAACATAGAACAATTACATTCTTTGGCTTTAGTTATCTTGGACATGATATCCTCGACTATCAAAATGGCTAAAATGGCTTAATGCTACAAGAATCCAAGGTTCACTGTTCAAAAAAGTCTATTTCTTTTTCAAAACTGTCAAAAGTTGAACGAACGCATGGGCCCATTGATACTTTAGCTTTTTACCCTGGGTACCAGACCCACATAATTTTGATCGTAGGACTAGAAGATTGGAGTACAGGAGCGAAGGAGTAAATATTCGCGAGATTCATCAATAATAATTATAATCGTTTAAAAACCATGCCCGTATCTATTGCCATACACATTTTGTCGGCAAACCATCGGTTTTGTAGCCCCCTCCATCAAAATTTTATGGCGACCGCATTGGCGAAGGTCCCCGCTTCTCCGCTTAGTTTTCTATTTACGCGCGTGAAATTGTGTCGCTCTGGTACTGAGGGTACTTGGCCTTCCTAAAACCAAGAAACAGAGTTCTTTCAAGCAAGCTTCGGCAACACCATACTTTGATAATTTCAAAAGCAACAAATGATGCTCCGTTTTTCAAATCTAAGTAAACAACACCAGACTTTCATCCATGCAAGCACCACTTCAGCGTGCAGATCTCACCAACGTATAAAGATTTGCTTTTGGCTTGAAAGGATAATCCAATATTTTTGTTAATTTTACGCACATATTTTGGGGTGGTATCATTAAATTTAAAAATCCCCTACTGATACCTCAATCTCAGTTTGGGATAGCCGTAACTAATTATTGTTCTTATTTCGACAAATTTCTTGACTCCTTTTGCAAATTTCATGTTTCCAGCTATTGCTTTTATTGCATTCTTCTTAAAACTTCAAGCCTGGGAACACAATTTGCTAAATATCACAACATTTACAAAGAGCTGACAATGAGCCTAGGCATTCCTAGTCCGCAAATGATTCACTTATTTATCTCAGCTAGATTCTTGGGATGTATGACAAATAATGCTTTCCTAGGATTTATGTCAAATACTAGGTTCCATGAAGTTAATTTCGTTTAATTTTTTTGTTAAAATTTGCAAGGGAAGAGTTTCTGCACATCATTTTGTTTAATTGAAATTATATTTTTGAAACAACTGAAAAGATTATGTGATAATAATACTGTCAGAAGTATTTATTAATGTATGAACTTTGCATTTTAGATGTATTCTGAAAAAAGGCTCAGAAATCACGATTCGTTCTCTATTTCCTGGCAAGCACGAATGCATTTAAAGTGAAAAGCAATATATCTAGCTACTAGCAGCCATAGAGGATTTGCACGATGAATTCAAAATGCACAAAGAATTCATGCTTTTACATAGTATGCACATGAAGCCGCAAAATGTATCCAGTTGTAATTTATATTGTTTGATTTTCATTACTATTCAGTACAGTAATTATGAACAGTGAGTTGGAGGCACAAATCTTTTAGCTGTGAGTTTTGCTAAAAGCAAGAGATTTCCATAATAAAAATCAACTTTATTCTCGAAATTTATTAAGATGTAATAAGTATTGTATTTTAGGGTTTTCTGTCTATTCAGTCAAGTAATTATGAACAGTGGGGTCGAAGGCAGAAATTTCTTTAGCTGTGATTTTTGTTTATTCAAGAAATTTCAATTACAAAAACTACTTTTTTCCGGAAAGATTCTTTAATAAAACTCCTCTAAGGACGGATAGCTTGATGTTTTCTTTAAGCTTTAATATCTGTCAATACAATTTTTGACTAAGAAAAAAAAAATCTCTATTCTTTTGACTTTGTTAAATATAGCAAAGCAAAGACCACGATATAGTGTTAGAGACTGATGTGAATTATAGTGTTGTTATTTAATTTAAGCTATTATAGTGTTATAGTGTTCAGGGTTGATATTATTCAGAAAATTGAATTCGAGCTTAAAGAATCCTCGTAAAAAGTAAAGCTTACTAACTTAAAAGACAAGGTCAGAAGGATTTTATCAATATATTCCTACGTTGCAATAATTATATACGATTCATGGATCATTTAATGATATTAAAGAGTGATGTACAAGAGTTTGTTTTCTAGTTTCCACAACCTTTCTATTTGCTATCCTTTACTAATTGAACACTTTTTTCAACTTCCGTCTTGTTTTATAAAGTAGTGTGTTGCTCGATCTTGGCTCATGCTACTCTTATAGCAGCAGCAAAATGCATCTAAGGAGACAGAAAAACTAATTGCAGAAGCACACAAATGGACCAAGGCAAAGTATGTTAAATCTAATTACGCAAAGCAAAGTAAAAACAAGTCCTTACAAACAGCAAACGCAAAGTTTTGCCCAAGGAGTCTTAAAACCGAAATCACTGTCGAAGTAAAGCCAAAATTCATAATGAAACATGAAAATGTTTCTGTTTAAAATCAGATTTTCATAAAATGCCCTTTATAACGTCAAAATCTAAATACTTAGTTTCTAAAGACTCGTTTATTCAAAATTTTGATTTGTTCGAATTTTTCATGAATTCAATTTCATAATATTTATCACTTTACAAGGTATCTTAGAGGTTTGCCTTGTCAAAAACAAGAATAATATTACACAGGAAGGCATATTTTCACCTGCAACAATCTAAAACCATCGGCTGCAAGGGTCTCAAATTCCATAAACAATGTAAATCAAATATTACCTATGTTACATGCATATTCCTTGCGAGGATCACAAGTACAATTGAATGATTAGAATTCTGAGAATTTTTTCTTGAATATTTGCAAAGCTGGGGATTATTTCATTTCGTTTGGAACTGAGTTAGCAACAGCTTGTTCAAAATGATCAAAAAATAGAATTTCATTTGCATTTTATGAAGGGTCTTTATCAAAACTTATGTAGAAAATATATTTTGCACAAGTTGTTAAAGCAGTTCATGTACAGAAAGTGGTTTGGAGCATTCTATAACAAATATCTAATAAAACAAATGATTATCAAGGCAAGTCTTCTAGCATTAGGACTTCTTAGTCGTATTCCACATTTTGAACAAATGAAATCACTTGATGGTTAGTGGTAAGGATGCTCATAAATGTATAGAGTGAGCTGTTTTTTTCCAGTATAAACTAAAAAGACAAAATTTTCCAGCTTTCTGATAAAAGAAAATGCATTATCAAATGCATTTTTTTTACATTATTTTATATAGTTTAATTTTATAAAAAGTATTCACTTGGAATTCAGAGCATTCAAAAATATTCCCAAAGAATTCACAAAATAAAGAACTAATGTTTCAAAATTTTGAGATTATTCTGGCTTGAATGCGTGACAAATCTTAAATAGTTTGCTGGCAGAATAGAAAAACCTGAACTGGTTAAAAATTGAGAAGAGCTTCTTCTAGATGAGGAATTCTTATGGACAAGGAATTTGTAACATATATAACTTTCATCAAAAGTTACTGAAATTTAGATACAATCGTTATAAACCATTGCCGGGTAACGTCCGCCATTAGCCTGGGTAGCAAACTGACCTTTGGACTCTATGGAAGTCTACCGTAGCGATGGTGATTTCCGATACATCAAAGCCGTAATTTCGCTATCACGCTTGTTTCATTCTCGCTCATCATCGTAGGCAAATATTCATTCACTATAAAGTCATCAGTTAAATGGTAATCAATTCAAAAGCGTATCAGGATTTTTCGGATATGGTAGTTCAAAGTTTTGAAGGATTTTTTAACAGTAAAAAGAGCGGTATCTGTAAACAACTAAAATACGGTGGAAACTTGTTGCCAGAGCGTCTACAGGTGCTGATTTGGGTTTGTCTATCGTGATGGCTAGCCCAATTAAGTAGCTCTGTTTCAGGGCCGTAACTCCCAATGGCGACAAGGGGGAAATTTTTTCCCCAAGAAAAGGTAATTTTTCTTAAATGATGCATTTTCATTTGACATTTTCCCGCCCTTTTCACCGTTGTCGAATTGCGTCAGCTTTTACTCAGCCATAGCAGTGAACATCAGTAGACGTGAGCTTTTCATCGATCTTCAAGCCATAAAAAGGAATATACAAAGTACCTTAGCCCAAAAGAAATTATACAACTGTAGTTATTTTAAGAGAAAGGTGGACTGCATTTTCTCTCAGTGGAATTTAGTGATTTATTTTGTCGCTAACACAAATATCAATGCCGACAAGACAAGATTTTAACATTGGCTTGTAAAGGTAAGTTCTTATTTGTTAATTATGTGGATAAACCAACTTTTAAGGTTTAAATACTGTAATTTTTCTGTTCTCCCTCTCCCTAAATCCTTCGTAACTAATGATCGCGGAAAAAAAGTTTGCTGAGTACAACGGCAGTTTTTCCATGAATTCATCAAAGATTCAATTCTTTAAAGAAAATTTAGATTATCTTTCAGCACATTAGACACCATTATTTCTTGCGGGTAGTGGTAAAAACATCCAAAATTGGCCTAAATTTAGCTGCAAGGCAAATTTGTTATTATATTGTTGAATTCTGATTGGGTAATGGAATATGCAGAATTTTGGTCGCTCAGCCAATCAGAGATTTGGAACCTATGCTCACAGGATCCTAAAGATTCTCGATGTTTTGATGACATAAAAGAGAGAAAAGTGCGCAAATGTTATAAAATTAATGCAAAGAAGGAAAGAAATGAAAGTTATTTAATCTATGTTCTGACGATTTATACTCCAAAGAGTGTTACTCCAACGGAAAACCTTAGTAAGTTTCATAGTGTTTGCTTTTTCCAAAGCCACTTCCACATGCCATAAAAGACTCTGCAAAGAACATACATACGGAATGATCATTGTCACCGTCATTTCCAAAGCTGGCAATTAATGTAATTCCACCATATTCATGAGCAGATGAATTCGAGGACGGTTTCTTATAAGCGATATTTCCTTGAACGCCTGGAATTAAAGTCAAATCAAGGAATTTTATTAGTAAAAACATCTTACAGAATACTCCATCTTCTTTTTTACTGTCAAATCGCAACACAATAGTACCAGGATCATACAACGAGGAGCAATTGTCAGTGACTACCCAATTGTCAGGGCCATTACAAGGAAACATGCACTGCTAACCCATTCAAAAAGGATTGATTGAGGTAAAATAGCCAAGGAATTTATGCAAAATAGAATAATTTGGAATGTGATGTGGAGAGGAGGGATGTTCACAACCCCAATCGTAGCTTAACAGAAAATTTAAAGAAAAGTCCGTTCAGTGAATGAAACGTTTTTGTAATTTAGAGATATTCAAGTACCAAAATCAGTAAAAACTCAGGCATTTGTGACACCTTGGTTGGTAACATATGTTATTTCTGTCTTAATAAAAAAATCAAGCACTCTTTAGGTAAAATTGTGCCTTGTATTGATTTTCACTAATTGTTTTTGGAAGAAGCGTCAATTACAATTCATAATGAGAAAAGATCTTTAATAAACGCATAAAAGGATTTACTGTCCAGTTATTGATTACTAACTAGAGCTGTTGATTACATTGCTTTGGAATAACAACTCATACCTCTTCTTGCCTGTTTCTTAGACCATATAACGAAGTTTGATCTCTCGGTCGGGATATCTTGCTCAACTCTAAATCGATGAAAAATGTGGTTCTTGATATCCTTAACAACGTAACGACAGGTTTTATCAAGGCTGCATTGATGGAAGGTTTTATGCAACATGCTTGTCGTTATCTGAGTTGGGTTGTGCACTTTATCAGCAAAGCAGAAAATATTGAGAAGCAAGGTCATGAGCATGAAAAGTCCCATTTGGACAATAGATGGATTGAAATCTTTCCTAGAAAACAAATTAAATTGCTATTAACTTTAATTCTGAAAAAATATACGCAACATCTTTTTAAATCATATAAAAATGCTGTGAAACTGTAGTCTTATTCAAAGATCTTACATACTTTTATCAATAACTTTTTCAAAGATCAGACTTTTGGAAAACTAAATGCAGTACACGTTATAGAGATGTTAATATCTTTTGGTATTGTGGATTGTGGATTAGAAATGTTCTCAAAGTTGATCGAAAGGGGAGATCTGTGTTGGTACTTAAGGCATAGGTATTTAGGGGAAAATTATGTAGATCGTGACTTTCTTATCTAAACAGATGAGACTTGAGCGTTTACCATTTTTCGGTACCTTGTTTCTAAGCTAGGAACTAAGCCCAAACTTGTAGGTGTTTGGAGGACAAATGGCATTTTTTGGCATTGTTGTTGACCCTTGAGAATATCAAATTACCAAAAATTCTGTAACAAGGCCTCATCTCTCACCTGGTCATGTCCTGTCAGCAAATTTCTTCGCTATTACCCATGCGACAATTTGTTTCAGAGCTCGAAATGATCGAAGCTTAAAAATGCTTACTCGTGAAATCTGAACCTAATAAGCCCATTTGAAGTAAACTTTGCAAAGAAAAATAAAATGATTTTAAGACAAAGGAAATGGGTGGGTAAGCACAGTCAAAAGGGTTAGATTTTGATTATCGATTAACCGGAAAGGGAATGTATGTATTCCTCAAATTTCGGAATAGTCAGAATGGGGAACATTAGACTAAAAATAAATGAAAACTTACTTTTAAATTGTTGAATTTTTTGTACGGTTGTTTCTGTTTCTAACCCAGCAATACTTCACTCCTCTAAATGTTTAATTATTTGCGCAAAGAAAAGATGCGAATCTAAAAACAAAGAGACATTTAGGAAGTACATCATTTGTTGAGGGATATTATTTTTGTTAAGCTAGACAAAATAATTATTCCTCCTGCATAATTAATGCAACTTCTTCGTATTCTTCTAATTTGTCCATTGCTATTGAATTTAATCCCTTTTTAACTAAACAAATGCAAGATATATCTAACAAAGAATTTCTTTTAAACTCAAATTCACAGCTATAGATACAGGACAACTTTCTGGAAAGTTTCAAATCTGTCAAAGCTTGCGTAATTCTATCCAACTGTATACAATACAGGCTTACGATAGGCACGCAGGCGATGATGAAAATGGGAAATTAAAAGATGGAGAAGGATACTTTCCCCTTTATTAACATCTGGCCACAAATCATTCTACACATTTTCAATGATCACTAATTACGCTTCCAACAGGGTCTTTCGTAAAATTTCTGAGCAAACATATGACAATAATCCTAAAAGCTTTCCAAATAAACATAAAATGGTGAGTTCATCTTTATTTTTTGGTCTAGTAATTGAGTAAATGTTATTTTTCGTAAGCTCACCTGAGCAATTTCTTTTTCAGTACATGAAATTCAGAAAATGTTTCTGTTGAATTTGGAAGAAAAGAATTTACAGAAATATAGTGCAATATGTTTGGTGCAGGTAGAAAAAAGGTACAGATCGAGGGTTTGTACTCAATCCTAACATTATTTAACCCCCTCCCCCCGGGGTTTTGGCTTGGTACAATAAGTGAATTTCATTTTTCCTCATTTTTCCCTATCTTTATTATCCCTAATTCTTATCACTCTAATTTCCTTTTTATAAAATTTACAAATTTGACATTTCTGGAACCTTCTTTTAAATAAATTGAATAGAATAAAATCTAAATGCTATTAAAGCAATAAGATTTCAATAAACGATTGAACAAAATTTAATCGAAGTCTCTGTTAGTGTGATCACTTGACATGCTGATAAAGCTTTAGGGTTTTGAAGATATGACTTAATATTTCTTTACTTTGATTAAATAAACAAAATAAAATTCAACAACAGTTAATATGCAAAACATTAATCAAGGCATTTCAATACAAAAATATTTATCATAAACTGTTTACACATAAGATTATCAAGAAACAGACTTCGATTGGATTTAATAGTGCGTATTTATGAAAACTTCTTCAAAAATTGGAAGTTGCGCAAGTAAATAAATCAATCGATTTGCAGCAAATGACTGGATGCAATTAGAATCTTAAATAACAACAGATCATTCAAGTTACTAAAGCAAAACTCTTATTTTAATGTATGTTTGTGTTATTATATTCTTATTATTCTAAGCAACAAGACCTTCTGCAGGTTGATTAGGTAATTGACTTTCGGCAAAAAGATTAAGGAATAGCATCTGAAAAATCTTTAATAACAACAGTGTTTTCAACAGAGTTAAACAAATGCAAATTTTCAAGTTTATTGATAAATTCCGATGTTGTCAAACGTAAAAACAGATTCCAATTTCAATTTATGGCAATTTCAAAATCAGTTGATGGTCAGTGCAAAGTGTGTTTAAAGTTGGTAAGAAGTGAGCTGTTTTCTTCCAGTATAAGGTTAAAAGACAAAGTTGTCTGGTTCCCCAATCAAAGAAGATGCATTTTCAAATGTATGTCCTGATTTTGAAATGTTATATTGTGGATGTTTTTCTATCTGTTCTTCCACAAAATTCAACTTATTTTACCTGTTTGTCCCTTTCTTGATTCCCGGCGTTGCTCCATTCGCTTGTTTTAGACATTGTACTTCTTTCTTTAACTTTTAGTTCAGCATTCTAACGGAAGATTTTTCTTGTGACAAATAATTTTATCTAAGATGATTTTTATAAATAATTTCTGTAAGCTTTCTTTTGATTCATGAAACTTTATCATCAAAATTTTTTATGCTTATAAAAAACCATTGTTGCTAGGTTTTATGGGCCTCTTTGTGTGTATACCTTTGATGGACAAGAGATTTTCTAATTGCTTTTTTAGAAAACGCTAGTAAAAAGTAAGCCTTGATTCAGTACTAATTTTTTTCCAGACTGTTGCTGCTTGTGATTTCTGTAAATATAAATGGAGAAATACTTCGTCTGCCATGCAAGATCTTTGCCAATTTTACTGCTGTGCTTCATGATCAATCACTTAGTTCTACATTTCGTTCTTTGGACAACTTGGATGAGCAGATGTGTAAGTTTGAATGCATCATGGAGCATCGATGCAAGTCTATAAATTTAAACAGAGAGTTGGGTATTTGCCAGTTGAATAGCAAATCAGCACAGAATCCAAAAGATTTCATTGAAACGCAAAAAAAGGAGGGTTGGACATATCATTCAACCCGTTTTGAAGAGAAAAATGTGAGTTTTCTATTGAAATACCTATTCAAAATTCAACTAACTTTATAAATTAAAAAACTAATTTGGTGACAGAAAATTGCGAAAAGGGCACATATAAAAATTAGTTAAAAAGAGAGAAGAAAGAAGAACAACAAGTCATTGATCAAGATGAGCATCAAACACAGCTTTCAATCTTTATCTTTTTAGCTCTGCAAAAAACATGGCCTTAAAGAAGAAAAGCTTTCGTTTTCGTAAATTTCAAGACTAATATAGCACTCGTGATATGTTGTGATAGGGCTAACAATTGATCATTCATGAAATAAAATTTTTACATTGCAGGTTGGTCAGTATTGCCAAGCAAATGATCCTTGCAGCGCCGGACATAAATGCATTGACACTTGCTACTGCCCAGGGTATAAATGCATTGGTAAATACAATAGTAACTACATTGATATGAAGCTCTTTCCCTTGAGTCAAAGTAGGCAGCTTTCGAGGTACAAAGCCTTTGTTTAGTATTGTGCATAAGAAGAGTTTTTATTACAATTTCTTTTTGTAAATTTTCTTCCACCCACAGCAAAGAATATCGCCTATAAGAAGCCATCTTCCCATTCATCAACCCATACATATGACGGAATAGAACTTGTGGCAAGCTTTGGAAATGATGGTGACAGGACGGCAGACTGGCAGAGATGTAGTTTCACCAGTTATGAAGAGCAGCCCTGGTGGCAAGTGGATCTTAAAGAAATAGCCGCTGTCACACATGTTCGGATTACAAATTCTGTAGCCTGGCCCACACATGATATTAACCCATTCAATGTTAGTGTTGGGAAGGCTAGTTCAAACGGGGGAAGAAAAAATGCGCTTTGTGTAAATGGTGGAAGGTTGGCTAGCGGCGAGATGAAAACTTTTTATTGTCCAAAGCTGATGATGGGTCGCTACGTGAGTGTGTTTTTGAACAGGAAAGAATTTCTTCAAGTATGCGAGCTTGAGGTTTATGAAGGTATGTTTCAAATAATCTAATTATTTGTGGCTGGTTTGTTATAAATTTGTTTCAAATATTCTATCTTTCTTTTTTTGGTTCTTGGTTAAGTATATAGACCAGGCAATATCACTCAATTTGTTGTAAAAATACAAAGCTCCATCTATTTGTCATCACCCAAATAGTACAGACAAAGTCTGAATGAAGAGAGAGTTTTTTTATTTGTCACAGGTTTTTGTATTGGCATAATTCTGACCAGTAAATTTGTTGCAGTTAAAATAAGATGAAGTCTAAACGTGAAATTATTATCCAAACTAAATGCCAAAATGGCAAAACAAGATTCTGCAAGAAAAATGTCCCATTGATTGATTGACTTTTACTTTAGGATTTGGCATGCAGATTCACAATAATCTTTTACACATGGTTGTGAATGTAAATGTAATTGGTCTTAAAAAACGTTCCTTTAAACCAAAGCTTAAGTCAGCAAAAAGTGAAAAAAATTATCATAGGCCACTCTAAACCTAAAATGCCAGCTGAAAAAATGATAAATTTGAGTATGGCTTAAAGATCATTTTTATATATAAATTTGTATATTTTTGTTAGGTAATTATTTCATTCTTTTATCATTTATATCAGAATGCAGATCTTTTGAGACTCATTAGATGTTATGCCTATTGTTTTCTACGTTGACAAGGTGTTCTTTTGCACTTGGCAAAAACTCCACAAAATGCTTTTACCGAAAGAGGCTTGCGATGTGTGTTTTTTATCAACAAATACCCAATGAATTTTAAACCAAGTTTCAATATTCTTTATACGACGATACTTTTGTTAACAGCGGAGAATTTGGCATATAAAAAGCCGTCCTTACATTCATCATCAAGAACAGCAAATGGAATCACATTTGTTGCCAGCTTTGGAAATGATGGGAACAGAACTGGGGACTATCAGCGATGCAGTATCACAAAAGCTGACGTGACACCCTGGTGGCAAGTGGATCTTACAAGGCAAGCTGCTGTCACAAGTGTCCGAATAAAGAATGGTGCAACTTGGGGTTCAGATAAAATCAATCCATTCGATGTCAGTGTTGGGGACGACAAGACGAATGGCGGACGAAACAATGCACTGTGTGTGAAAGTCGGGACACTGGCCAGAGGAGAGTTGAGAAAGTTCGATTGTCCACAGGTCCTGATGGGTCGTTACGTTAGTGTTTATTTGAACAGGTTGGAATATCTTCAAGTATGCGAGGTTGAGGTTTATGAAGGTATGTGCCTGAACTCAAGGCTTTCTTTCTAACATACCATAGGTACCAGACCAGAGCCTCGTTATTTCTGAGATTTAATAATGGAGACTATGGCACCCAGGGTATTTCGAATAAAAGGCAAAAATTCTCGCAGCCACTGCACTGAAAGCATTTGCGCGTCTACAAGCTGTGGATAAATTTTTCTACCAACCGAACATGCGACACATAAATTAAGAACATAAATTTTCAACGGATTAAAGTTCGGACAATGAACTTAGTCGAAGGAATTTTATATCATACTTTTAAAATTTCGGACAGACAAATTTCCAGGAAAGTTTTAGACAGTCTTTTGGGTGTGTGAAGCGAAAAGACATGAGGTTATAGTTTCACATTCGTTTCACAAAAGTTTCAAGAAACTTTGGAAGATTATCTGACTATTGAAATCATGACAATGTCATAAAACTTTATGTACAGGAACGGCTCAAATCCTTAGTTTAGTGGCTCAGTAATTGACGATGAGAACAATAATGATAATTATTTGAACTGGTGGTCCTATTAACTTGGAAAAGGGCTTTTTCAACAAAAAAATTTTTTTCCAAAAATTTTGTAATCACTCATGTTTAAAGATTGTAGCCTTTGCTTTAGTCAATATTCACTGCGCATATGTGGATCACAAAAAAATTTTCGACGTGACAACCTCCCGGATAAAGTTGTCATGCCAAAAATTTTTACTTAATGTAGATTGCAATCCAGTCCTCCTGGGTGATGCTTTCTATTTTGAATATTGATCGAAGCCTCTGTTTAGTGCTTTCTGGTGACTGGAGAGTCGTATAATATAGAACAATTATATTTGTTTGCTTTAGTTATCTTGGACTTAATATCTTCGACTGCAAAATGGCTTAAATGACTTATTGCTAAAAGAATCCAAGGATCACTGTACAAAAAAGTCTATTTCTTTTTCAAAACTGTCAAAGTTGAAAGAATGCATGGGCCCATTGTTATTTAAACTTTTTACCCTGGGTACCAGACCCACATAAATTCGAGCGCAGGACAAGAAGATTGGAGAAGAGGAGCGAAGAAGTAAATATTCGCGAATTTCATCAATAATAATCATTATCGTTTAAGAACCACGCCCGTATCTATAGCCATAAACATTTTGTCGGCAAACCACTGGTTTTGTAGCCCCCTCCATCAAAATTTTCTAGCGACAGCACTGGCGAAGGTCCCCGCTTCTCCGCTTAGTTTTCTATTTACGCGCGTGAAATTGTGTGGCTCTGGTACTGAGGGTACTTGGCCTTCCTAAAACCAAGAAACAGGGCTCTTTCAAGCAAGCTTCGGCAACACCATACTTTGTTAATTTCAAAAGCAACAAATGATGCTCCATTGGCATCTTCAAATCTAAGTAAACAACACCAGACTTTCATCAATGCAAGCACCACTACAGCGTGCAGATCTCACCAATGTATAAAGATTTGCATTTGGCTTGAAAGGATAATCCAATATTTTTGTTAATTTTACGCACATATTTTGGGATGGTATCATTAAATTTAAAAATCCCCTACTGATACCTCAATCTCAGTTTGGGATAGCCGTAACTAATTATTGTTCTTAATTCGACAAATTTTCTTGACTCCTTTTGCAAATTTCATGTTTCCAGCTATTGCTTTTACTGCATTCTTCTTAAAACTTCAAGACTGGGAACTTAATTTGCTAAATATCACAACATTTACAAAGAGCTGACAATGAGCCTAGGCATTCCTAGTCCGCAAATGATTCACTTATTTATCTCAGCTAGTTTCTTGGGATGTGTGACAAATAATGGTTTCCTGGGATCTATGTCAAATACTGGGTTAATTTAAGTTAATTTCGTTTAATTTTTTTGTTAAAATTTGCAAGCGAAGAGTTTCTGCACATCATTTTGTTAAATTGAAATTATATTTTTGAAACAACTGAAAAAATTCTGTGATAATAATACTGTCAGAAGTATGTATTAATGTATGAACTTTGCATTTTAGATGTATTCTGAAAAAAGGTTCAGAAATCACGATTCGTTCTCTATTTCCTGGCAAGCACGAATGCATTCAAAGTGAAAAGCAATATATCTAGCTACTAGCAGCCATAGAGGATTTGCACGATGAATTCAAAATGCACAAAGAATTCATGCTTTTACATAGTATGCACATGAAGCCGCAAAATGTATCCAGTTGTAATTTATATTCTTTGATTTTCATTACTATTCAGTACAGTAATTATGAACAGTGAGTTGGAGGCACAAATCTTTTAGTTGTGACTTTTGCTAAAAGCAAGAGATTTCCATAATAAAAATCAACTTTATTCTCGAAATTTATCAAGATGTAATAAGTATTGTATTTTAGGGTTTTCTGTCTATTCATTCAAGTAATTATGAACAGTGGGGTCGAAGGCAGAAATTTCTTTACCTGTGACTTTTGGTTATTCAAGAAATTTCAATTACAAAAAACTACTTTTTTCCGGAAAGATTCTTAGATAAAACTCCTTTAAGGAAGGATAGCTTGATGTTTTCTTTAAGCTCTAATATCTGTCAATGCAATTTTTGACTAAGAAAAAAAAAATCTCTATTCTTTTGACTTTGTTAAATATAGCAAAGCAAAGACCACGATATAGTGTCAGAAACTGATGTGAATTATAGTGTTGTTATTTGATTTAAGCTATCATAGTGTTGTTGATTATATGTAATAATACTTTTTGGGCTTTGTTTAGCAGTTCAGGGTTGATATTATTCAGAAAATTCAATTCGAGCTTAAAGAATCCTCGTAAAAAGTAAAGCTTACTAACTTAAAAGACAAGGCCAGAAGGATTTTATCAATATATTCCTACGTTGCAATAATTATATACGATTCATGGATCATTTAATGATATTAAAGAGTGATGTACAAGAGTTTGTTTTCTAGTTTCCACAACCTTTCTATTTGCTATCCTTTACTAATGGAACACTTTTTTCAACCTCCGTGTTGTTTTATAAAGTAGTGTTTTGCTCGATCTTGGCTCATGCAACTCTTATAGCAGCAGCAAAATTCATCTAAAGAGACAGAAAGACTAAATGCAGAAGCACACAAATGGACCAAGGCAAAGTATGTTAAATCTAATTACGCAAAGCAAAGTAAAAACAGGTCCTTACAAACAGCACACGCAAAGTTTTGCCCAAGGAGTCTTTCTTAAAACCGAAATCACTGTCGAAGTAAAGCCAAAATTTATAACAAAACATGAAAATTTTTCTGTTCAAAATCAGATTTTCATAAAATGCCCTTTATAATGTCAAAATCTAAATACCTGGTTTCTAAAGACTCGTTTATCCAAAATTATGATTTGTTCGAATTTTTCATGAATTCAATTTCATAATATTTATCACTTTACAAGGTATCTTAGAGGTTTGCCTTGTCAAAAACAAGAATAATATTACACAGGAAGGCATATTTTCACCTGCAACAATCTAAAACCATCGGCTGCAAGGGTCTCAAATTCCGTAAACAATGTAAATCAAATATTACCTATGTTACATGCGTATTCCTTGCGAGGATCACAAGTACAATTGAATGATTAGAATTCTGAGACTTTTTTCTTGAATATTTGCAAAGCTGGGGATTATTTCATTTCGTTTGGAACTGAGTTAGCAACAGCTTGTTCAAAATAATCAAGAAATAGAATTTCATTTGCATTTTATGAAGGGTCTTTATCAAAACCTATTTAGAAAATATATTTTGCACAAGTTGTTAAAGCAGTTCATGTACAGAAAGTGGTTTGGAGCATTCTATAACAAATATCTAATAAAACAAATGATTATCAAGGCAAGTCTTCTAGCATTAGGACTTCTTAGTCGTATTCCACATTTTGAACAAATGAAATTACTTGATGGTCAGTGGTAAGAAAGCTCAAAGATTATATGGAGTGAGCTGTTTTTTTCCAGTATAAAGTGAAATAACAAAATTTTCTAGTTTTCTGGTAAAAGGGAATGCATTATAAAATATATTTATTTTTATATTATTTTATATAGTTTTATTTTGTCCAAAGTATCCCCTTGATATTCAGAGTTTTCAAAAGTATTCCCAAAGTATTCACAATGTAAAGAACTAATGTTCCGAAATCTTTCTAAAATTTTGAGAATATTCTGGCGTGAAAGCGTGACAAATCTTAAATAGTTTTGCTGGCAGAATCGCAAAACCTGAACTGGCACACAATTCAGAAGAACTTTTATTAGATAAAGAGTTCTTATGGACAAAGAATTTTCAATTTGGATAATTTTCGTCAAAAGTTACTGAAGTTTATATACAATCGTTATTGTTAGTTCTTGATGCGCCTCTACCTGTCTACACCTGCAATATACAAGGATTATTACTTTTTGCTTTTGTAGAAAACGGCTAGCAAAAAGAGACTTGTCTAAGAAATAAATCATTTTTAGATTGTTGCTGCTGGTGATTTCTGTAACTGCAAATAGAGAAATACTTCGTCTGCGATATAAAATATTTGCAAACTTTTTTGTAGAGCTTTTTCAGCTATGATCTGCATTTCATCCTTTAGAAATTTGGCAAACAGATGTACAAGACTTAATGCATCATGGAGCATCGATGCAAATATATTAACATAGAAAGGAATTGGGTATTTGCCAGTTGAACAAAAGAACAGAACAGTATCACAGAGATTCTCGATGTTTTGATGACATGAAAGAGAGAAAAGTGCGCAAATGTTATAAAATTAATGCAAAGAACGAAGGAAATGAAACATATTTGAAATATGTTCTGACGATTTACACTCTGAAGAGTGTTAAACGAAAATCTTTAGTATGTTTCATAATTTTGCTTTTTTCAGAGCCACTTTTAAGCTATCGTGTCATTATAGACTCTTTGCAGAATATATATATATATATATATATATATATATATATATATATATAGAAATTTGTCTTTTGATACTTCCGTAGCACAGTGCTCAATACGTTAGCACGTAGAGCGTGATATATCATAGATTGAAGAAAGTGAAACTACATGGTTTATCTCTACAAGCCTGTTTCGTGAGTAACTCACTCTTCAGGAAATGTTGATATACTGGAATATTCCTCGAATAAATAGATAATACGGTACAGAAGGTGTTACATAATGTGTAAGGTTATACAAAAGGTAAATTAGGGGCGGTACATAGAGGGATTTAGGTGTTACATAATAGTGTTTTGTTTCTATGGCGGCAAGAAGATACGAGTTCGTTTCGTTTGTTGAGTGTTGATAATTCGGGGTGGCAGATAATGAGGGTCTTTTCTTTAAGACAAAGGCTGCATCTTTTGTTTGAGCTGCTGTAGGATGGCTTTATTGAGAGGATGCGCCAGGAAATGGAGTGGTCGATTTTAAGAAAAATAACACCACGTTTGATGTTACAATGGGCAGCTACGACGGTGCTGAAACATGCGAGTTGGTTGGAAGCTTTCTGCTGTCACAACTACAACACCTCGACATCAATGTTGGACTATACCGAGACGACGGACTAGCCATTTCAAATTCACCACCAAGAGTCACCGAAAATATCAAAAAGAAAATATGTCAAATTTTTAGCCACAACGGACTACGCATCACGATAGAAGCCAACAAACAGATCATCAACTTCCTAGACGTCACCCTCAACCTGAAAAAAGGTACCTTCCAGCCATACACAAAGCCTGACACCATCCTTCAATATGTCCACCGCGAGAGCAACCACCCAATAACCACAGCAAAACATATACCAATCGGCATCAACAAACGTCTGTCATCACTTTCCTCTGACAAAGCATCATTCGACCAAGCCACGCCACCATACCAAAAAGCACTCAACGAAAGCGGATACAAATACACCCTACACTACGAACCAACTTCGAATACCACAAGAAAAAACAGAAAACGGAGTAACATACTTTGGTATAACCCCCCATTCAGCAAAAACGTCAGCACCAACATCGGACACAGATTCCTCAACCTCATTGACAAACATTTCCACAAAGACCACAAACTCAGAAAAATCTTCAACCGCAACACATTAAAGATCAGCTACAGCTGCATGAACAACATCAAGCAAGCCATTGACAGTCACAACAAACGCATCCTAAAGTCACACGACACCAGCACCACCCCGGAAAATACCAATGTCAACAAAACATGCAACTGCCGACAAGCGAACACATGTCCACTCAACGGGAACTGCCTACAATCATCAGTCATTTACCAAGCCACCGTCACACGCAGAGACAATGAAACTACAGAAACATACATCGGACTTACAGAAAACGAATTCAAGACAAGATACAGAAATCACACCGCATCTTTCTGTCACGCAAAACACAGAAATTCCACAGAACTCAGTAAATACATCTGGACCCTAAAAGACAATAAAATCGACCACTCCATTTCCTGGCGCATCCTCTCAATAAAGCCATCCTACAGCAGCTCAAACAAAAGATGCAGCCTTTGTCTTAAAGAAAAGACCCTCATTATCTGCCACCCCGAATTATCAACACTCAACAAACGAAACGAACTCGTATCTTCTTGCTGCCATAGAAACAAAACACTATTATGTAACACCTAAATCCCTCTATGTACCGCCCCTAATTTACCTTTTGTATAACCTTACACATTATGTAACACCTTCTGTACCGTATTATCTATTTATTCGAGGAATATTCCAGTATATCAACATCTCCTGAAGAGTGAGTTACTCACGAAACAGGCTTGTAGAGATAAACCATGTAGTTTCACTTTCTTCAATCTATGATATATATATATATATATATACAGTTGACATCTGCTATCTCGAACTCTGAAGGGAAACGAAAATTTGTTCGAGACAGCGAATGTTCGAGTTATCGGATGAACCCAAAAAAATCCAATTTTTTTTAAATTTCAAAGGTTTAACAGGCAGCATTAAAAGATTTGTTGTTACTAATGCTAAATTACAACTCAAACTAAATCATTAAGAAAAATAAGGATCTAATGTCATTTATTTTCTCTTTCTAACCAGTTCCTTCTCTATATCGCCATTCATTTTAACGAAATGCACTAGGAGTCTTAAAAGCGAAATAACTGTCGAAGTGAAGCCAAAATTCATAATGTAAGATGAACATTTTTCTGTTCAAAATCAGATTTTCATAAAATGCCCTTTATAATGTCAAAATCTAAATACTTGGTTTCTAAAGAATCGCTTATCCAAAATTATGATTTGTTCGAATTTTTCATGAATTCAATTTCATAATATTTATCACTTTACAAGGTATCTTAGAGGTTTGCCTTGTCAAAAACAAGAATAATATTACACAGGAAGGCATATTTTCACCTGCAACAACCTAAAACCATCGGCTGCAAGGGTCTCAAATTCCGTAAACAATGTAAATCAAATATTACCTATGTTACATGCGTATTCCTTGCGAGGATCACAAGTACAATTGAATGATTAGAATTCTGAGACTTTTTTCTTGAATATTTGCAAAGCTGGGGATTATTTCATTTCGTTTGGAACTGAGTTAGCAACAGCTTGTTCAGAATGATCAAGAAATAGAATTTCATTTGCAATTTATGAAGGGTCTTTATCAAAACATATTCAGAAAATATATTTTGCACAAGTTGTTAAAGCAGTTTATGTACAGCAAGTGATTTGGAGCATTCTATAACAAATATCTAATAAACAATTGATTATCAAGGCAAGTCTTCTACCATTTTGATTACGTCATCTAAGTCGTATTCCACATTATGAAAAAATGAAATCACTTGATGGTCAGTGGTAAGAAAGCTCAAAGATTATATGGGGTGAGCTGCTTTCTTCCAGTATAAAGTGAAATAATAAAATTTTCTAGTTTTCTGGTTAAAGGGAATGCATTGTAAAATATATTTATTTTTATATCATTTTATATAGTTTTATTTTGTCCAAAGTATCCACTTGATATTCAGAGTATTCAAAAGTATTCCCAAAGTATTCACAATGTAAAGAACTAATGTTCCGAAATCTTTCTAAAATTTTGAGAAAATTCTGGCGTGAAAGCGTGACAAATCTTAAATAGTTTTGCTGGCAGAATCTAAAAACCTGAACTGGCACACAATTCAGAAGAACTTCTACTAGATAAAGAGTTCTTATGGACAAAGAATTTTCAATTTTGATAATTTTCGTCAAAAGTTACTGAAGTTTATATACAATCGTTATTGTTAGTTCTTGATGCGCCTCTACTTGTCTACACCTGCAATATACAAGGAGTATTACTATTTGCTTTTGTAGAAAATGGCTAGCAAAAAGAGACTTGTCTAAGAAATAAATCATTTTTAGATTATTGCTGCTGGTGATTTCTGTAACTGCAAATAGAGAAATGTTATGTTATAAAATTGCGCAAATGTTATAAAATTAATGCAAAGAACGAAAGAAATGAAACATATTTGATATATGTTCTGACGATTTACACTCTGAAGAGTGTTAAACGAAAAGCTTTAGTATGTTTCATAATGTTTGCTTTTTTCAAAGCCACTTTTAAGCTATCGTGTCATTAGAGACTCTTTGCAGAACATATATATATACAGTTGACATCTGCTATCTCGAACTCTGAAGGAAAACGAAAATTTGTTCGAGATAGCGAATGTTCGAGTTATCGGATGACCCCAAAAAAATCCAATCTTTTTTAAATTTCAAAGGTTTAACAGGCAGCATTAAAAGATATGTTGTTACTAATACAAAATTACAAGTCAAACTAAATCATTAAGAAAAATAAGGATCTAATGTCATTTATTTTCTCTTTCTAACCAGTTCCTTCTCTATATCGCCATTCATTTTAACGAAATGCTCACGGAGCACTTCTCCATTTTCTGAGAATAGGCAATATCTTGATATTACCTCCATCCAGTGGCGGCGCCACCTCCAAAAAAGAAGGGGGGAATTTTTTTCCGGGGCGTGCAAGAAGTTTTTAAAAATTGTGTCTTGCTGTTCTATGTGTACATGGCGTCCCGAAGGCACGCATGCAATGGCCAGAGGCCGTTGCCTAAAACAGCTGGGGTCTGGGGACGCTGTAAGAAGCCCCTCAACGGGTCCAGGGCAGTGCTTCGGTAGGGGTCCAGGGGGCGAAGCCCCCGGAAGCTCCCGGGATTTTCTCATTTCTGAGGTCTCAAAATGGCTTAGGATCCTTTGATTTCTCTTTCTGCATACATTATTAGAGCAACACAACCTGTAGACTTTAATTTTAACTTGTTTATTGGGAAGTGCCAAACAAAAAGGTATCATTAATCTAAAACGAGAATTTAAAACAATGAATAACAATGTCAAACAATCTTATAAACAACGTTCGTAGTTTTTTCAACACAACTTGATTATAAGGCCAGTTTCCTAGGTTTGATAGCGAATTGATTTCGAATGGTCGCTAAATCTATTTCTTTCGAAATATCCCTCTCGCTGCTTATCAGGACAAGATTTTCCAGACGATCTTCTGTCACTGTAGCCCGAAGAAAAGTGTTAACTAGCTTCACTTTGCTATGACATCGCTCACAAGACTCTATAGAAACGGGGATGCACGAGGAAATTCTGATTACCAAATGTAGATTTGGATAAAGGCTCTCAAGGTCACTCTGCTGGAACATCTTCAGAATTAATGGTAAACACGGATTCTTCCAGCCTTTCTTTTTCCGTTCGTCCATTTCTAACAGCAGCTTGGTGAAGAATCGCGATTCTCTCAATAGCATGTATTCTTGACAGGTCGGCTGTGCAGGAATACCATAACGGCTCGCAAATATGCCAACTTTTCCCTGGTTACCAGCATTCCAGTGAAGTGGATTGAAAGCTGATAATTGCATCATCACCTCACATGACTCAACAGAGAACCTCCTCCCAAGCTCGTTGAGCATCAAATCTAAGAAGGGGTAGTAGAAGACATGACGAAAATTATCTACTGCTGTAACCGACTGACTGGACTCTGAAGGAGTTGCAATGCTGTGGCTGAATGTCGCGTCAAGCGAAGTTTGACCATCTCCTAGGCGTTCTGGTAGTCTGCGGCGTCGTTCACATGCTTCGTTGAAGGTATTATTGACGTTACACTTAGAAGTTTGATGAAGTTTGGCTTTGCAGACCAATTCATCAAAATGCGAAGTCGAGGTTTATGAAGTTATGAAGCATTAATCCAATTTACCATGTAAGTTGTAACCAGCAGCGTCATGAGCTGGATTTGGGGAAAAACTGGGATATTTTTAATCTAAATATAAGACGTTTCTCAGACCTGCTGTCACCAAGAGTTACCTTACGTAAATGTCATGATTGCTGCTCTTCACGAAGGCTTATGATTTTTATTTTCTTCTGCATAGATAAACCCTTTTTGTTTTTAGTTACGATTTTTGAGTTAAGTTGTTGATAAGGCGACAGTGGAACAGGGGGAAAAGCCCCATCCCCTCAATTTATTGAAACTTTAAGGAAAATAATTATTGTTTACTGCCTTGTGTTTTTATGATTAAAAAGCCACCATTACGTAACAAAAAAGTACCCATGGACTTTCCTTTGGGAGAATAAGGGCGACTCCTGTTGGTAAAAGGATACTACCAATAGAAAGGCTGCGTCTAACAATATTAGTTTGTCCTGCAAATGCATTGGCATCTGCTGGTGCAGCCACTAAAAGCTAAAAGCAACCCCTCTGTATCTCTAGGATGAACGATTTTGACATGCAAGGGGTTTTCACAAGTTTTTCAAAAATTACATTTTCTCTAACTCTGCCTCAGCTTGTTCTAAATTTTTCTTCATTTCTGATCAATTTTGAGGCTTGTGTTCTAACAAAATTGTTCTTATTAGAAAATGGCTGTGCATATAGGAATGCTCGAATAAGATAAGAATCGATTGTAGCTTGACCGTCCAGGACAAGGGGAATCAAATCAAGGTGCTTTGTCACCTACCAATAAGCGACGGAACCGAACTAGAAACTTTGTGGACCAACTTAAGCTTTACAAACCAACGTATAAAGGATTGGCGAGGGGGGGGGGGAGGTTATCACACTTCTACATCCCCGCTAGTAACACCCTTGAGAATCAGCCATACTACAATATTTGCTTGAGAATCCTGAATGCCAAATCATGTTGCAAAATTTTGTTTTTTGTTTAATCTTTTAATCTGGAGTACGAAGGATTTGATAAAGAAAATAGGGTGAATGAACAGATTCGCAATGTACAATCGATAAATTACCATTATTTGTATAATTAATTTTTAATTTTTATTATAAAATATCTCCGAGCTAAATTTATAACTGATTTGTAATTTATAATGAAATTTAGTTATTAGGATCAGAGAATCATCAAAATTATGCTCCAGTTGCGAATTCTTCGCAATTTTCATTTTATGAAGGAAATATCGCGTACAAAAAGCCATCTTCGCAATCATCAACATCTACAATAGAAAGCATCCCATTAGTTGCCAGGTTTGCAAATGATGGTAACAGAACTGGGGTATGGCAAGGATGCAGTATCACACAAGCTGACGTGACACCCTGGTGGCAAGTGGACCTTACAAGGCAAGCTGCGGTCGCAAGTGTCCAAATAAGAAGTGGCGCAACTTGGGGTCAATTGAAAATCAATCCATTCGATGTAAGTGTTGGGGATGATAGTTCAAATGGTGGACGAAACAATGCACTGTGTGTGAAAGACGGGAAACTGGCCAGTGGAGAGTTGAGAAAGTTCGATTGTCCACAGGTCTTGACGGGTCGCTACGTTAGTGTCTATTTAAACCGGGAAGAACATCTTCAAGTATGCGAGGTTGAGGTTTATGAAGGTATGTGCTTGAACTTAAGGCTTTCTTTCGAACATACCATAGGTATCAGACCAGAGCCTCGTTATTTCTGAGATTTAATGATAGAGGCTATGGCACCCGGGGTATTTCGAATATAGAGCAAAAACTCTCGCAGTCACTGCACTGAAAGTCTTTGCGTCTACAAATTGTTGAAAAATTTTCTCTGCCAATCGATCATGCGATACATACATTGAGGACAAAAATTTTCAGCGGTTAAAATTTCGGACGATGAACTTAGTTGAAGAAATTTGATAACCTGATGTGGTTTTGCTTCACACATGCAAAAGACTGTTCAAAATTTTCCTGAAAATTTCTCTGTCCGAAATTTTAAAAGTATGACAAAATTTTAACCATATGAAACAACGAAACCACATAAGGACAGATTTTCAAGAAAATTTTGAACAGTCTTTTGCATGTGTGAAGCGAAACCACATCAGGTTATAGATTCACATTTCCACAAAAGTTTTAAGAAACTTGGAGGAATATCTGACTATTGGAAACATGACTTGTCAAGAAACATTATGTACTGGAATGGCTCAAATTCTTAGTTTAGTGACTTATTAATTGACGATGAGAACAATAATGATAATTATTTGAACTGGTGGTCCTATTAGCTTGGAAAAGGGCTTTTTTCAAAAATTTTGTTGCCAGTCATGTTTAACGATCGTAGACTTTGCTTTAGTCAATTTATACTGCGCATGCGTGGGTCATACAAAATTTATCGGCGTGACAACCTTCCGGACAAATTTGCTACCCTGAAAGTTGTTTTACTCAATGTAGATTGCGATCCAGTCCTCCCAGGTGGTGCCTTCTATTTTGTATATTGATCTTAGCCTCTATTTGGTGCTTTCTGGTGACTGGGGGGTTGTACAATATAGAACAAATACATTCTTTGGCTTTAGTTACCTTGGACATGATATCTTCGACTATCAAAATGGCTAAAATGGCTTAGTACTACAAGAATCCAAGGTTCACTGTTCAAAAAAGTCTATTTCCTTTTCAAAACTGTCAAAAGTTCAAAAAGGAATGGGCCAATTGTTCGTTTAGCTTTTTACCCTGGGTACCAGACCCACATAAATTTGATCGCAGGACTAGAAGATTGGAGTAGAGGAGCAAAGGGATAAATATTAGTGAGTTCTATCAATAACAATTTTAATCGTTTATAAACCACGCTCATATCTAAAGACATACACATTTTGTCGGCAAATCACCGGTTTTGCAGCCCCCCCCCCCCATCAAAATTTTCTAGCGACCGCATTTGCGAAGATCCTCGCTTCTCCGCTTAGTTTTCTATTTACGCGCGTGAAATTGTGTGGCTCTGGTACTTAGGGTACTTGGCTTTCCTAAAATCAAGAAACAGGGCTCTTTCAAGCAAGCTTCGGCAACACCATACTTTGTTAATTCAAAAAGCAACAAATGATGCTCCATTGGCATTTTCAAATCTAAGTAAACAACACCAGACTTTCATCCATGCAAGCACCACTTCAGCGTGCAGATCTCACCAATGTATAAAGATTTGCATTTGGCTTGAAAGGATAATCCAATATTTTTATTAATTTTACGCACATATTTTGGGGTGGTATCATTAAATTTCAAAATCCCTTACTGATACCTCAATCTCAGTTTGGGATAGCCGTAACTAATTATTGTTCTTATTTCGAAAAATTTCTTGACTCCTTTTGCAAATTTCATGTTTCCAGCTATTGCTTTTACTGCATTCTTCTTAAAACTTCAAGCCTGGGAACACAATTTGCTAAATATCACAACATTTACAAAGAGCTGACAATGAGCCTAGGCATTCCTAGTCCGCAAATGATTCAATTATTTATCTCAGCTAGTTTCCTGGGATGTGTGACAAATAATGGTTTCCTGGGATTTATGTCAAATACAGGGTTCCATGAAGTTAATTTCGTTTAAGTTTTTTGTTAAAATTTGCAAGCGAAGAGTTTCTGCACATCATTTTGTTTAATTGAAATTATACTTTTGAAACAACTGAAAAGATTCTGTGATAATAATACTGTCAGAAGTATGTATTAATGTATGAACTTTGCATTTTAGATGTATTCTGAAGAAAGGCTCAGAAATCACGATTCGTTCTCTATTTCCTGGCAAGCAAGAAGGCATTTAAAGTGAAAAGCAATATATCTAGCTACTAGCAGCAATAGAGGATTTGCACGATGAATTCAAAATGCACAAAGCATTCATGCTTTTACATAGTATGCACATGAAGCCGCAAAATGTATCCAGTTGTAATTTATATTGTTTGATTTTCATTACTATTCAGTACAGTAATTATGAACAGTGAGGTAGGAGGCACAAATCTTTTAGTTGTGACTTTTGCTAAAAGCAAGAGATTCCCATAATAAAAATCAACTTTATTCTCGAAATTTATCAAGATGTAATAAGTATTGTATTTTAGGGTTTTCTGTCTATTCAGTCAAGTAATTATGAACAGTGGGGTCGAAGGCAGAAATTTCTTTACCTGTGACTTTTGGTTATTCAAGAAATTTCAATTACAAAAAACTACTTTTTTCCGAAAAGATTCTTTATTAAAACTCCTTAAAAGATGGATAGCTTGATGTTTTCTTTAAGCTCTAATATCCGTCCATACAATTTTTGACTAAGAAAGAAAAAAAAAATTCTCTATTCTTTTGTTAAATAAAGCAAAGCAAAGACCACGATATAGTGTCAGAAACTGATGTGAATTATAGTGTTGTTATTTGATTTAAGCTATTATAGTGTTGTTGATCATATGTCATAAAATTTTCTGGGCTTTGTTCAACAGCTCAGGATTGATATTTTTCAGAAAATTCAATTCGAGCTTAAAGAATCCTCATAAAAAGTAAAGCTTACTAACTCAAAAGACAAGGCCAGAAGGATTTTATCAATACATTCCTACGCTGCAATAATTATATACGATTCATGGATCATTTGACGATATTAAAGAGTGATGTGCAAAAGTTTGTTTTCTAGTTTCCACAACCTTTTTATTTGCTATCCTTTACTAATGGAACACTTTTTTCAACTTCCGTGTTGTTTTATAAAGTAGTGTGTTGCTCGATCTTGGCTCATGCTACTCTTATAGCAGCAGCAAAATGCATCTAAGGAGACAGAAAAACTAATTGCAGAAGCACACAAATGGACCAAGGCAAAGTATGTTAAATCTAATTACGCAAAGCAAACTAAAAACAAGTCCTTACAAACAGCAAACGCAAAGTTTTGCCCAAGGAGTCTTAAAACCGAAATCACTGTCGAAGTAAAGCCAAAATTCATAATGAAACATGAAAATGTTTCTGTTTAAAATCAGATTTTCATAAAATGCCCTTTATAACGTCAAAATCTAAATACTTAGTTTCTAGAGAATCGCTTATCCAAAATTATGATTTGTTCGAATTTTTCATGAATTCAATTTCATAATATTTATCACTTTACAAGGTATCTTAGAGGTTTTCCTTGTCAAAAACAAAAATGATATTACACAGGAAGGCATATTTTCACCTGCAACAATCTAAAACCATCGGCTGCAAGGGTCTCAAATTCCGTAAACAATGTAAATCAAATATTACCTATGTTACATGCGTATTCCTTGCGAGGATGACAAGTACAATTGAATGATTAGAATTCTGAAAATTTTTTCTTGAATATTTGCAAAGCTGGGGATTATTTCATTTCGTTTGGAACTGAGTTAGCAACAGCTTGTTCAAAATGACCAAGAAATAGAATTTCATTTGCATTTTATGAAGGGTCTTTATCAAAACTTATTTAGAAAATATATTTTGCACAAGTTGTTAAATCAGTTCATGTACAGAAAGTGGTTTGGAGCATTCTATAACAAATATCTAATAAAACAAATGATTATCAAGGCAAGTCTTCTAGCATTAGGACTTCTTAGTCGTATTCCACATTTTGAACAAATGAAATCACTTGATGGTTAGTGGTAAGGATGTTCATAAATGTATAGAGTGAGCTGTTTTTTTCCAGTATAAACTAAAAAGACAAAATTTTCTAGCTTTCTGATAAAAGAAAATGCATTATCAAATGCATTTTTTTTACATTATTTTATATAGTTTAATTTTATAAAAAGTATTCACTTGGAATTCAGAGCATTCAAAAATATTCCCAAAGAATTCACAAAATAAAGAACTAATGTTTCAAAATTTTGAGATTATTCTGGCTTGAATGCGTGACAAATCTTAAATAGTTTGCTGGCAGAATAGAAACACCTGAACTGGTTAAAAATTGAGAAGAACGTCTTCTAGATGAGGAATTCTTATAGACAAGGAATTTGTAACATATATAACCTTCGTCAAAAGTTACTGAAATTTAGATACAATCGTTATAAGTCTTCAATGTTTGTTCAATAAAAAGCTTGTACAGAATGATCAATAAATAAAATTTTATTCTATTTTATGAAGCGCATTTATCGTTATAAACCATTGCCGGGTAACGTCCGCCGTTAAGTCTGGCTAGCGAACTGACCTTTGGACTCTATGGCCGTCAGCCGTAGCGTTGGTGATTTCCGATACATGAAAGCCGTAATTTCACAATCACGCTATTCTAACGTCATGCCATTCTTTTATCGACATAAATTACACTGTCTATTATCCTTTCCATAAGTATTCTTTGAATTTTGCCTATTATTTTCCATTGCCTAGCCCCGTTGGCTTTTTCTCAATGAACTACTTGGTCTGAAGTCTTCCTTCACAGTGAACGGAAGAAAGTACGATATTTGTTTCATTCTCGTTCATCATCGTACGCAAATATTCAGTCACTATAAAGTCATCAGTTAAATGGTAATCAATTCAGAAACGTAACAGGATTTTTCGGATATGGTAGTTCAAAGTTTTGAAGGATTTTTTAACAGTAAAAAGAGCGGTATCTGTAAACAACTAAAATACGGTGGAACTTTTTGCCAGAGCGTCTACAGGTGCTGATTTGGGTTTGTCTATCGTGATGGCTAGCCCAATTAAGTAGCTCTGTTTCAGGGCCGTAACTCCCAATGGAGACAAGGGGGAAATTTTTTCCCCAAGAAAAGGTAATTTTTCTTAAATGATGCATTTTCATTTGTCATTTTCCCGCCCTTTTCACCGTTGACGAATTGCGTCAGCTTTTACTCAGCCATAGCAGTGAACATCAGTAGACGTGAGCTTTTCATCGATCTTCAAGCCTTTAAAATGAATATACAAAGTACCTGAGCGCAAAAGAAATTGTTCAATTGTAGTTATTTTAAGAGAATGGTGGGCTGCATTTTCTCTCAGTGGAATTTAGTGATTTATTTTGTCGTTAACACAAATATCAATCCCGACAAGACAAGATTTTAACATTGGCTTGTAAAGGTAAGTTCATATTTGTTAATTATGTAGATAAACCAACTTTTAAGGTTTAAATACTTTAATTTTTCTGTGCTCCCTCCCCCTAATTATGAGGATTTGAAAGGGACAGTTTCAATTCTTTCTTACTAATGATCGCGAAAAATGTTTGCTGAGTACAACGGCAGTTTTTCCATCAATTCATCAAAGATTCAATTCTTTAAAGAAAATTTAGATTATCTTTCAGCACATTTGACACAATTATTTCCTGTGGGTAGTGGTAAAAACATCAAAAATTGGCCTAAATTTAGCTGCAAGGCAAATTTGTTATTATATTGTTGAATTCTGATTGGGTAATGGGATATGCAGAATTTTGGTCGCTCAGCCAATCAGAGATTTGGAACCTATGCTCACAGGATCCTAATAATTCTCGATGTTTTGATGACATAAAAGAGAGAAAAGTGCGCAAAGGTTATAAAATTAATGCAAAGAAGGAAAGAAATGAAAGTTATTTAATCTATGTTCTGACGATTTATACTCCAAAGAGAGTTACTCCAACGGAAAACCTTAGTATGTTTCATAGTGTTTGTTTTTTTCAAAGCCACTTCCACATGCCATAAAAGACTCTGCAAAGAACATACATACGGAATGATCATTATATAACATGAAATCTACCAATAACGATACTTTACACGAACCATTCTGTTTGAAATTCGTAAACCTCAATCTCACATACTTGAAGATATTCTTCCCGGTTCAAGAACACCGTCACATACCGACCAAGCAAAAAAAGCCTCGGACAATCAAACTTTTTCAATTCTCCGATTGCCAACGTTCCATCTTTTACGCAAAGCGCATTGTTTCGCCCGCCACTTGATCTATCATCCCCAACACTGATATCGAATGGATTGATTTTTTCTTGACCCCAAGTTGCGCCACTTTTTATTTGGACACTTGTGACAGCAGCTTGCCTTGTTAGGTCCACTTGCCACCAGGGTACTATGTCAGCTTTTGTGATACTGCATCGCTCCCAGTCTCCAGTTTTGTCACCGTCATTTCCAAAAAGCTGGCAACAAATGTAATTCCACTATATTCATGAGCAGATGAATGCGAGGACGGTTTCTTATAAGCGATATTTCCTTGAACGCCTGGAATTAAAGTCAAATCAAGGAATTTTATTAGTAAAAACATCTTACAGAATACTCCATCTTCTTCTTTACTGTCAAATCGCAACACAATAGTACCAGGATCATACAACGAGGAGCAAAAGTCAATGACTACCCTAGGGCCATTACAAGGAAACATGCACTGCTAACCCATTCAAAAAGGATTGATTGAGGTAAAATAGCCAAGGAATTTATACAAAATAAAATAATTTGGAATGGGATGTGGAGAGGAGGGATGTTCACAACCCCAATCGTAGCTTAACAGAAAGTTTAAAGAAAAGTCCGTTCAGTGAATGAAATGTTTTTGTAATATAAAGACAGTCAAGTACCAAAATCAGTAAAAACTCAGGCATTTGTGACACCTTGGTTGGTAACATATGTTATTTCTGTCTTAATAAAAAAATCAAGCACTCTTTAGGTAAAATTGTGCCTTGTATTGATTTTCACTAATTGTTTTTGGAAGAAGCATCAATTACAATTCATAATGAGAAAAGATCTTTAATAAACGCATAAAAGGATTTACTGTCCAGTTATTGATTACTAACTAAAGCTGTTGATTACATTGCTTTGGAAGTAACAACTCATACCTCTTCTTGCTTGTTTCTTAGACCATATAACGAAGTTTGATCTCTCGGTCGGGATATCTTGCTCAACTCTAAATCGATGAAAAATGTGGTTCTTGATATCCTTAACAACATAACGACAGGTGTTATCAAGGCTGCATTGATGGAAGGTCTTATGCAACATGCTTATCGTTATCTGAGTTGGGTTGTGCACTTCTTTGAAAACAGATTTGCTTGTACTTTGATTCTCGTCTGACTTTATCGAAGCCAAGCAAAAAATATTGAGAAGAAAGGTCGCGAGCATGAAAAGTCCCATTTGGACAATAGATTGATTGAAATCTTCCCTAGAAAAGAAATTAAATTGCTATTAACTTTAATTCTGAAAAAATATACGCAACATCTTTTTAAATCAAATAAAAATGCTGTGAAACTGTAGGCTTATTCAAAGATCTTACATACTTTTATCAATAACTTTTTAATTCAAAGATCAGACTTTTGGAAAACTAAATGCAGTACACGTTATAGAGATGTTAATATCTTTTGGTATTGTGGATTAGAAATGTTGTCAAGGTTGATCTAAAGGAGAGATCTGTGTTGGTACTTAAGGCATAGGCATTTAGGGGAAAATTGTGTAGATCGTGACTTTCTTATCTAAACAGATGATACTTGAGCGTTTACCATTTTTCGGTACCTTGTTTCTAAGCTAGGAACTAAGCCCAAACTTGTAGGTGTTTGGAGGACAAATGGCATTTTTTGGCATTGTTGTTGACCCTTGAGAATATCAAATTACCAAAAATTCTGTAACAAGGCCTCATCTCTCACCTGGTCATGTCCTGTCAGCAAATTTCTTCGCTATTACCCATGCGAAATTTTGTTGCAGAGCTCGAAATGATCGAAGCTTAAAAATGCTTACTCGTGAAATCTGAACCTAATAAGCCCATTTGAAGTAAACTTTGCAAAGAAAAATAAAATGATTTTAAGACAAAGGAATTGGGTGGGTAAGCACAGTCAAAAGGGTTAGATTTTGATTATCGATTGACCAGAAAGGGATGAATGCATTCTTCAAATTTCCGAATAGTCAGAATGGGGAACATTAGACTAAAAATAAATGAAAACTTACTTTTAAATTGTTGACTTTTTTGTACGGTTGTTCTGTTTCTAACCCAGCAATTCTTCACTCCTCTAAATGTTAAATTATTTGCGCAAAGAAAAGATGCGAATCTAAAAACAAAGAGACATCTAGGAAGTACATCATTTGTTGAGGGATATTATTTTTGTTAAGCTAGACAAAAGAATTATTACTCCTGCATATTTAATGCAACTTCTTCGTATTCTTCTAATTTGTCCATTGCTATTGAATTTAATCCCATTTTAACTAAACAAATGCAAGATATATCTAACAAAGAATTTCTTTTAAACTCAAATTCATAGCGATAGACACAGGACAACTTTCTGGAAAGTTCCAAATCTGTCAAAGCTTGCTTAATTCTACCCAACTGTATACAATACAGCCTTACGATAGGCACGCAGGCGATGATGAAAATGGGAAATTAAAAGATGGAGAAGGATACTTGCCCCCTATTAACATCTGGCCACGGATCATTCTACACATTTTCAATGATCACTAATTACGCTTCCAAAAGGGTCTTTCCTAAAATTTGTGAGCAAACATATGACAATAATCCTAAAAGCTTTTCAAATAAACATAAAATGGTGCGTTCATCTTTATTTTTTGGTCTAGTAATTGAGTAAATGTTATTTTTCGTAAGCTCACCTGAGCAATTTCTTTTTCAGTAGATGAAATTCAGAAAATGTTTCTGTTGAATTTGGAAGAAAAGAATTTACAGAAATATAGTGCAATATGTTTGGTGCAGGTAGAAAAAAGGTTCAGATCGAGGGTTTGTACTCAATCCTAACATTATATAACCCCCTCCCCCCGGGGTTTTGGCTTGGTACAATAAGTGAATTTCATTTTTCCTCATTTTTCCCTATCTTTATTAACCCTAATTCTTATCACTCTAATTTCCTTTTTATAAAATTTACAAATTTGACATTTCTGGAACCTTCTTTTATATAAATTGAATAGAAAAAAATCTAAATGCTGTTAAAGCAATAAGATTTCAATAAACGATTGAACAAAATTTAATCGAAGTCTCTGTTAGTGTGATCACTTGACATGCTGATAAAGCCTTAGGATTTTGAAGATATGATTTAATATTTTTTTACATTGATTATATAAAGAAAATAAAGTTCAACAACAGTTAATACGCAAAACATAAATCAATGCATTTCAATACAAAAATATTCATCATCAACTGTTTACACATAAGATTATCAAGAAACAGACTTCGATTGGATTTAAAAGTGCCTATTTATTTAAACTTCTTCAAAATTTGGAAGTTGCGCAATTTAATAAATCAATCGATTTGCAGCAAATGACTAGATGCAATTAGTACCTTAAATAACAAGAGATCCTTCAAGTTACTAAAGCAAAACTCTTATTTTAATGTATGTTTGTGTTATTATATTCTTATTATTCTAAGCAACAAGAACTTTTGCAGGTTGATTAAGTAATTAACTTTCGGCAAAAATATTCAGGAATTGCATCTGAAAAATATTTAATAACAACAGTGTTTTCAACAGTGTTAAACAAATGCAAATTTTCAAATGTAATGATAAATTGCGATGTTGTCAAACGTAAAAACAGATTCCAATTTCAATTTATGAATATAAAATCAGTTGATGGTCATTGCAAAGTGTGTTTAAAGTTGGTAAGAAGTGAGCTGTTTTCTTCCAGTATAAGGTTAAAAGACAAAGTTGTCTGGTTCCCCGATCAAAGAAGATGCATTTTCAAATGTATGTCTTGATTTAAGAGTGCTATATTATCGATGTTTTTCTATCTATTCTTCCACAAAATTCAACTTATTTTACGCGTTTGTCCTTTTCTTGATTCCCGGCGTTGCTCCATTCGCTTATTTTAGACATTGTACTTCTTTCTTTAACTTTTATTTTCTTTTCACTTAGTAATCGTTATCATACTATTTTAATTTTTTGCAAATCTTTGATGCAAAACCCGTGCTTTTAACACTAACTTTTTTCTGAAGATGAAGCATAGTAGAATCTTGGCCTCATCTGGAATTGTTTGTTTCACCTTAAGAATTTGACTTACAATATTTCTATGAAAAAGTATTTACTACGAATTTTCTTTCTTTCAATTTGCTAACTTCAATTTTGTTTTTCAAGGATGAATTGTGACAAAGATTACTGTTACATTTTCCTACATAATGTTTTTAATTTATAACAAAGGTTGTGTCAAAGTAGATCTAAACTCTGTTAGCCTGTAGAGAATATGTTTTCTTGAAAGTGTAATAACCTTATTAAAGTTTTGCTTGTGAAAAAAATAAAACGTGTTAGGCTTAGGTTCCGAAGTACTTTTCTCCGGATGATTAAAAGTAGTTCAGCATTCTAACGGAAGAATTTTCTTGTGAGAAATAATTCTATCTAAGATGATATTTATAAATAATTTCTGTATGCTTTTTTTTGATTCGTGAAACTTTATCATCAAAATTTTTTATGCTTATAAACAACTATTGTTGCTAGGTTTGATGGGCTTCTTTATGTGTATATCTTTAATGGACAAAGAGATTTTCTAATTGCTTTTGTAGAAAACGGCTAGTAAAAAGTAAGCCATGATTCAGTACTAATATTTTTTAGACTGTTGCTGCTTGTGATTTCTGTAAATATAAATGGAGAAATACTTCGTCTGCCATGCAAGATCTTTGCCAATTTTACTGCTGTGCTTCATGATCAATCACTTAGTTCTACATTTCGTTCTTTGGACAACTTGGATGAGCAGATGTGTAAGTTTGAATGCATCATGGAGCATCGATGCAAGTCTATAAATTTAAACAGAGAGTTGGGTATTTGCCAGTTGAATAGCAAATCAGCACAGGATCCAAAAGATTTCATTGAAACGCAAAAAAAGGAGGGTTGGACATATTATTCAACCCGTTTTGAAGAGAAAAATGTGAGTTTTCTATTGAATTACCTATTTAAAATTCAACTAACTTTTATAAGTTTAAAAACTAATTTCGTGACAGAAAATTGCGAAAAGGGCACATATAAAAATTAGTTGAAAGAGAGAAGAAAGAAGAACAACAAGTCATTGATCAAGATGAGCATCAAACACAGCTTTCAATCTTTATCTTTTTAGCTCTGCAAATTACATGGCCTTAAAGAAAAAGAGCTTTTATTCTCGTAAATTTCAAGACTGATATAGCACTAGTGATATGTTGTGATAGGGCTAACAATTGATCATTCATGAAATAGAATTTTACATCGCAGGTTGGTCAGTTTTGCCAAGCAAATGATCCTTGCAGCGCCGGACATAAATGCATTGACACTTGCTACTGCCCAGGGTAAAAATGCATTGGTAAATACAATAGTAACTACATTTATATCAAGCTCTTTTACTTGAGTCAAAGAACGCAGCACTTAATATCATATCACTTAACTTGTTATAAAAATACAAAGCTCTATCTATTTTTCTTCACCTAAAATGTACAGACAAAGTCTAAATGAAGAAAGACATTTTTTCTTTCACAGGTTTTTGTATTGGCATAATTCTGATCAGTAAATAAGTTAAAATGAGATTAAGTCCAAACGTGAAATCATTATCCAAACTAAATGCAAAAGTGGAAAAATAATTATGCGACGAAAATATCCCAATGGTCAATTAGGTTTTCATTAAGAATTTGGCATGCAAGCTCAAAATTATCTTTTACAATTGATGTACATGCAAATTGTCTTAAATAGCTGTCTGTTAAAACCAAAACCTATAGACAGGACATATAGCTTGACAATCTGACATTCAAGCTAATGTTTGCTTTCTCAACGGATTCTGGTAGTAGGGAGCTCAGGCTTTCATAATCTGCCAATTGACTTTTTGGAAAATGCCCGGATGTCATGTGACTGATGACGTCATTTAACGGTAAAAAATCAGACAAAATCATCGTTAGCTCCTCACTGAAGGGTTATTTTTTAACGCAATTTACATATTTTGACTCGTCTCATTGCAAGCTTTCAAATGATATATATTTAAGCAAGACTTGCCGATATAAGTATTTTCATTATGACGTCATAAAAATTTTGCATGACGTCATCAAATATTTTATTGTCATAAAATGATACGTTAGCATAATTTTTTTTCAATATGACGCTGGTTGTCAGCAAAAGCTTTTCTTCCATGTGTTTTTCAATTAAAATATTAGTATTTAGTTCATTTAAATTGAATTTGTGCCCACCGCAATAGCCAAAGTTTAAATAAAGAAGTCTTTACTATCTGACGAGTGAGTCACTTCTTCCTCCGAAGTTGCAAAGTCTTGCTCCCACTTTGAACCGGACAATGATTTCTCTGCATCCGCATTTGAATGTTACACTAAATCGGAAGAATGTCTTGGCAATATAGGCTATCCAAGATGTCCTACCGATGTGCTGAAGGTGCATGACTTTTTTCAATAAGGCTATATTCTGCTGCGAAGTAAGGCCATCTCATAAATGAAATACTCCATCTGGCATTTTCCTGATGGTGGATTTATATATGGATTTGGCTCCTTGCACATGAAATTATAAAGAACAGCTTTATCTCCTTGTCACAGTACACCTTCAGGAGTTGCAAGCCTAGAGTTATGGTTTTGATGGGATATGAAAATGCCTTTTCGATAGAGGCAGCCTTGCCAATCACGAAAGCTTGGTGGTCTTCGTTCATTATTGAGACTGCTTTCGCTCTTTTCTGGATCTTTGTGCCCCAGAATGCAGCTTAAGGTTCTGACTAAACTTTCGTTGCCAGCAACAACCTACAATTCGAGCAAAATAGCTCATTTCTTCGAGATATTTCTTCCATGTTAGCGCTAGTGTCATCAGTCCGTGAGAACATTTTGTAAAAACGCCACCAGAAAACGCCAGATGGAGATTTGATGAGACGGCCTGAGTTCGTAGCATCAAACACAAGGAAACATTCAGTGTTTGGTTCAAGAACATTCATGGATGTGCTAATCCTCCTTATGAGGCTAAAGCAATGAAAGTGGAAGTCAACGCTAAATATTTAGAAACAGCACACGAGGAAGCAAACGGCAAAAGAGAGTCATCAAGGCAAGTGCATATAAAAAGTGGAGAGCTAAAGATACTCCAAAGTGAGAAGAGTATTTTTACATTGATGAAAAAAAGAGAATCTTATGAGACTTGCTCCCGAATTCTTTCAAAGCGCTGAGGGTCACAAGCCCCTGACAATTCAATTTTTCGTAGCTTAAGGAGGAGAAGCATCGGAGACTTCAAAAAGCAAGTAGAAGTCCCTCCAAGATGTAACCACAAAAAGGCGGAAACCAGAATATTTTGCATGGTAACTCGAAAGATGCAGAAATAGTTGCTGTTGCAAAAGATACTGATTTATGTGTGCTGCTTTTTCATGCAACACAGAAGTGAAAACCCACAAATTAGTGGTTTATGTGCATAAATAACAAACAAATCGTCAAGATTTGAGCATCGCTGAAACTTTTGATTCCAAAATTTGCTGTATTTTATCACAGATTAATGGAATTGTGGGCTGAGACAACTGCATATAAGCACAACATTGATCAGGTTACTGTGAGAAAAGCTAACGAAGAACCAGAAACAAGTCATCATTAAAAGTCTCTCCGAAGGAGTTATCGCAAAAGCAAAGACATTCGCGAAACAGCAGAATATAGTGGAACAACATATAAAAGCTATTTAGGGACAAAGATAATTATCAAATCTGAAAAAAATCATCTGCAGCAGTTCCAGCAGATCCATAATCACTCAATCAGAAAAGAATTAAATTGTATCAACTTAACAAGGTTATTTGGACTACACTGTTTAGGTGCAACTACTACAAGACATGTCCCAAAAGCCTGATGTTGAAATTTGGACGACATACTCGACCGTTTAAAGTCTAAAAGGTTTACAGGAAAGCAGCTTCCTCTTCTCCGAGAGCTTCCTCATATTCCTTTACATCACAAGAATATGAAGGTGACGCAGGAGATGAATTTACCCATGAAGAAAATCATACACTTTCATACCCAGCGCTAAAGACCTATAGTGCGAAGGCATCTTAGGCAGCCTATAATAGTGCGAAGATATTTTCCGACTTAGCAACAGTCAAATGCAGATACGGAGAAATAATTGTCCGTTTCAGAGTGGGAGCAAGACTTTGCGACTTCGGAGTAAGAAGTGACTCACTCGTCAGATAGTGACTACTACCTGTTTCGAACTTTGGCTATTGCGGTGGGCACAAATTCAATTTAAATGAACTAAATACTAATATTTTAATTGAAAAACACATGGAAGAAAAGCTTTTGCTGACAGCCAGCGTCATATTGAAACAAAATTATGCTAACGTATCATTTTATGACAATAAAATATTTGATGACGTCATGCAAAATTTGTTATGACGTCATAATGAAAATACTTATATCGGCAAGTCTTGCTTAAATATATATCATTTGAAAGCTTGCAATGAGACGAGTCAAAATATGTAAATTGCGTTAAAAAATAACCCTTCAGTGAGAAGCTAACGATGATTTCGTCTGATTTTTTACCGTTAAATGACGTCATCAGTCACATGACATCCGGGCATTTTCCAAAAAGTCACCTGGCAGATTATGAAAGCCTGAGCTCCCTACTACCAGAATCCGTTGAGAAAGCAAACATTAGCTTGAATGTCAGATTGTCAAGCTATATGTCCTGTCTACTAAGGCAACAACAAGTAAAAAAAGTGATTACTGGTCTAAACCTAAAAATACAGCTTCAATACTATTATTATGAATATGGCCTCAAGGAGATTTATTTATAAAGTTTTGTCGTTGATAACAGGATGTAGATCTTCTTGTGATTGGTTAGTTGTTATGCCTCATGTTGTATCATGCTACGCTTAAACTTCTTTAAAACGTTAGTCTGTAACATTTTGCATAAATTAACAAAATGCCTCTTCCAATAACAGGAATGCAATTTGTTCTTTCTATCAACATGAATCCAATGAATTTTAAAACTAAGATTCATTGTTCTTAATCTGACCATAATTTTGATAACAGTGGAGAAATTGGCTTATAAAAAGCCGTCCTCGCATTCATCAACTCTCATCATACAAGGAATTCCATCAGTTGCCAGCCATGGAAATGACGGTGACAAAACTGGGGAATGGCAGCGATGCAGTATCACTAATAATGACATAGTACCCTGGTGGCAAGTGGACCTTACAAGGCAAGCTGCTATCGCAAGTGTCCAAATAAGAAGTGGCACAACTTGGGGTCATTTGAAAATCAATCCATTCGATGTCAGTGTTGGAAATGATAGTTCTAATGGCGGACAAAACAATGCGCTTTGCGTAAAAGATGGAACGTTGGCAAGTGGTGAATTGAAAAAGTTCGATTGTCCACAGGTCCTGATGGGTCGTTACGTCAGTATCTTTTTGAACAGAAAAGAATTTCTTCAAGTATGCGAGGTTGAGGTTTATGAAGGTATGTGTATTCACAGCAAAATTGACTTCTTTAATGTTGGTGAGGAAATGTAAATGTAACTTGCATCTTGCTCTTTGGGCCATTACTTTTGATAAAGCAACTGATTTTTTGGCTTTAACTACTTTTGGCATTTCATCGACTAAACAAAATAAAATGGGGCACAATAATACAAGCAAACAATGTGAAAAATGTATTAAACTGTAGAGAAACATCTAAAGAGAAAAAATGCATAGGCCAATTTGCACGGAGGTCTTGTAAGACCAAAAGCAATGTCGAAGAGAATTCTTTTTGCGAGTTGGCTTCCGATGTTCCCGAGAAGGTAATCCGTCCATGAAATAGATCCAAAAAATGATTCTAAGAGGCTTTAGTGGATGGAGGAAATAGCAGTTTAGAGCAGATTTCATCAAAAAAACCCGTTTTGGTGAAACTGGGTCCTGACACTTTGATGCTAGAAGTCAAGGATATATAAGCCATTGACATTGTTTAGTACAACTTTTGATTGTACAGATATGTACTGTCATAGAGATGTACTTAATTAGTACTGTCATAGAGATGTACTTAATTAGTATACCTCAGGTACAACCAATTTTCAGGGCCACAATGTTCTTATTTTATTTCTGAGACTAAGGTTATTCTTAAATTACCTTTTAGCGAACAAAGGTGTAACTGAGTCGCATTATAATGTTAATGATTCCAAGGCCAAATACGTCTTTTTCAAAATATATATCGTGAAAATTACATTTGTTCTGCTTTCCAAAACACTAAAATAAACACTATATCCAATTTTTATTTAATCTTGAGTCTTTGATTATTTTTACATTATTTCTAAATTTCAGCGATTTAAATTGAGTTTAATTTTCTTCTAGACTATATTCTTAAAAACGTGTGTACCCTGAATTGAGTTTAATGTTGAATTTTCATGAAGTTAAAATACTAAGAGTTTCTGCACATTATTCTGTTAATAGAAATTATATTTTTGAAACAAATGAATAGATGCTTGATATTAATTCTGTCACATTGTGATATTAAAAGTATATTCTAACATGAACTTTGCATTTTAGATGTATTCTGAAAGAAGGCTTGAGAAATCTAAATTTATTCTCCACTTTCTGGCAAGCACAAATGCATTCGAAGAGAAATGTAATATATCTGCTACAATCAGCAAAAGAGCACGTTAAAAATGCACGAGGATTTCATGTTAGGTGTTTGAACTTTCTGTACCGCAAAGTTTGGAGATGGCATGAAATATTGAAAACCTAGCATGCTGAGGTACTTTTCGTCTGACACTCTTCACCCAAATAGATAATAGTGACAGTTTGCACAAAATTTTAAATTGCTTCATTTCGTTCTTAAAATCCTGATGGAAAATAAGCCATCGTCTTTTCATCTAGGTGTTTTGGAATCAAAGCAATAGGATCCCAGCTTGTTTCGACAGCAAAAGTTCGCTTTCTCTCTTTGGCAATTCACGGCTTTTAAAAAAGGCCTATTCTTTCTCTTGAGCCACTGTCGATCCATACATGGATGTAAAGTTTCTGCCTACCATTAGTAATTATCAGTCGTTTATACTCTGAAGATTGTCGAACGTAAAGAACTTCAGTAAGCTATGTTTCCAATTTTTCGTGGAATCTTCAAAATATATCAAGAAGTAACAATTGTTGTACTTTAGGTTTTTTATCTATTAATTATTTTAATTATGGACAGTGGGGGCGAAGGCTGAAGAATTCGTTTTTCTTGTGACTTGTGCTTAATTCAAGAAATTTCAATTACAAAAAATATACTTTTTTCCTGAAAGTTTATTGACTAAGACTCTTTTAAGGATGGATAGCTTGATGTTTTCTTTAAGCTCAAAGAGCTGTCAACAAAATTTCTGACAGGAAAAAGCAAAAAAAAGATCATAAAAAGAAATTTTGCAAAGTGTTTTTATTATTTTGACTTGGTTATATATAGCAAAGCAAAAACCACTTTATCGTGTTAGGAAGTGATTTGAATGATAGTCTTGTTATTTGACTTAGGATATTATAGTCTCCTTGATCTTCAGAAAATCTAAATCGAGCTTAATAATGATCATACAGAAGGATTTTATGCATATATTACTAGGCTGCAATGATTATACACGTAACATGGAACATAAAATGATATTAAAAAGCGATGCACAAGAGTTTGTATTCACATTTTAACAATATTTCTATTTTCTCTCTTTTACTAATGGAACACTTTGTTCATCTTCTAAATTTCTCTATAAATAGTTATTTGCTCGATCTTGGCACATTTTACACTTATGGCAGCAGCAAAATGCATCTAAAGAGCTGATAAAACTAAATACAGTATGTTAAATCTAAGTACGCAAAGCAAGGTAAATGCCTGTTCTAACAAACAGCACACACACTAGTGCCACAAATCATCTAATCTATATTCTGTGCTAGTGCATAAGGCGTCAAAGTTTTGTCCAAGGAGCATTAAAACCGAAATCACTGTCGAATTAAAATTCACAATGAAACATGCACAATTTATTGTTCAAAATCGGACTTGCATGTAATGCTCTTTATAACGTCAAATTCCAAATACTTCCTAAAGACTCGTCTATCAAAAATTATGACCGGATGTATAGTCCGAATTTTTCATGCATTAAATTTTCAATACATCACTTTACAAAGTATCTCAGAATTTTATCATGCCAAAAACTGAAATGGTATTTAGCAAGAAGGCAGATTTTCCCCTGCAACAAGCTATAACCTTTGGCTACAAGGGTCTGAAATTCCGTTTTCTTCAGTCACCATAAGATCTCTCCAAAAATTTCAATAAACTTTGAAAATACCACAATGCAATCAAAACTTAAAAGATTAATTTGGTGCAAACCTGGAAAGCAAAGGCGAATTTTTTCTTTCTTTTTCTAAAGTTGCTACAATCTCTAGCTACACTCAAGCTAATTAGAACCAACTAATTTAAATTAACAGCGCTAAATATTACTTAAATAAATTATAACCGATGTTGCATACGTACTCCTAAGTTAATAATATATTAATTTTCAAGAAGTTGTTAAACACTCTTTGCCTAAATTTTCGAAAAAACTTCAAGCAACCAAAGTTATAAATAAATTCAAATGTGGGAAGTTTCAAACCGCATTTCAAATCTAATGCATAACAACTGTTTTTACTGGCAAATAAACAATTGATTATCAAGGTAAGTCTTCTAGCATTACGTCATCTAAGTCGTATTCCACATTTTGAAAAAATGAAATCACATGATGGTCAGTGGTAAAAACTCTCAAAGATTGCATGGGGTGAGCTGTTTTCTTCCAGTATAAAGTGAAATAACAAAATTTTCCAGCTTTCTGATAAAAGAAAATGCATTATCAAATGAATTTATTTTTACAAATTTTATATAGTTTTACTTTATAAAAAGTATTCAGTTGGTATTCAGAGTATTCAAAAATATTTCAAAAGTAATCACAAAATAAAGAACTAATGTTTCGAAATATTTTTAAAATTTTGAGAATATTCTGGCTTGAAAGCGTGACAAATCTTAAATAGTTTTGCTGGAAGAATAAAAAAACCTGGTCAGGTTAAAAATTCAGAAGACCTTGTTCTAGATGAAGAATTTTTATGGACAAAGAATTTGTAACATATATAACTTTGATCAAAATTACTGAAATTTACATACAGTCATTATTGTTTGTTCTTGATGCGCCTCTACCTGTCTACACCTGCAATAGCTACTATTTGCATTTGTAGAAACCGGCTAGTAAAAAGAGACTTGACTAAGAAATAAATCGTTTTTAGATTGTTGCTGCTGGTGATTTCTGCAACTGTAAATAGAAAAATACTTCGTCTGCCATAAAAATATTTGCAAACCTCTTTGTGGAGCTTTTTAAGCTTTGATATGCATTTCATTATTTGGAAATTTGGCAAACAGATGTACAAGACTGAATGCATCATGGAGCATCGATGCAAATCTATTGAAAAAAGGAATTGATTGTTTGCCAGTTTAACAAAAGAACAGAACAGGATCCCAAAGATTCTCGATGTTTTGATGACATAAAAGAGAGAAAAGTGCGCAAAAGTTATAAAATTAATGCAAAGAAGGAAAGAAATGAAACATATTTGATATGTGTTCTGACGATTTTTACTCTGAAGAGTGATAAACGAAAAGCTTTAGTATGTTTCAGAATGTTTCATAATTTACCAATAACGATACTTTACACGAACAACTCCGTTTGAAGTTCGTAAACCTCAAGCTCACATACTTGAAGATATTCTTGCCTGTTCAAGAACACAGTCACATACCGACCAAGCAACAGCCTTGGACAATTGAATATTTTTAATTCACCAATTGCCAACCTTCCATCTTTTACGCAAAGCGCATTGTTTCGTCCGCCACTTGATCGATCATCCCCGACACTGATATCGAATGGATTGATTTTTTCTTGACCCCAAGTTGCGCCACTTCTTATTTGGACACTTGTGATAGCAGCTTGCCTTGTAACGTCCACTTGCCACCAGGGTACTATATCAGCTTTTGTGATACTGCATCGCTGCCAGGCCCCAGTTTTGTCACCGTCATTTCCAAAGCTGGCAATAAATTTAATTCCACCATATTCATGAGCAGATGAATGCGAGGTGGGTTTCTTATAAGCGATATTTCCTTGAACGCCTGGAATTAAAGTCAAATCCAAGTATTTTATCAGTAAAAACATCTTACATAATACTCCATCTTCTTCTTTACTGTCAAATTGCAACATAAAAATGAAAGGATCATACAAGAAGGAGCAAAAGTCAATGACTACCCTATGGCCATTACATGGAAACACTCACTGCTAACCCATGCATAAATAAGATTGATTAAGGTAAAACAGAAAGAAGTTATGCAAAATAAAATAATTCGGAATGTGATGTGGAGAGGAGAAATGTTCACAACCCCAATCGTAGCTTAACAGAAAGTTTAAGGAAAAGTCCGTTCAGTTAATGAAACCATTTTGTAATTTAGAGAAATTCAAGAAATAAACTCAGAAAAAATTCAGAAAAAAATCAAGCACTCCTTAGGTAAAATTGTGCCTTATTTTGATCTTCACTAATTTTTTTTGGAAGAAGCATCAATTACAATTCATAATGGGTAGAGATCTTTTCTACACGCATAAAAGGATTTACTATCCTGTTATTGATTACTAACTACAGCTGTTGATTACATGGGTTTGGAAGTAACCACTCATACCTCTTCTTGCTTGTTTCTTAGACCATATAACGAAGTTCGATCTCTCGATTGGGATATCTTGCTCATCTCTAAATTGATGAAAAATGTGGTTCTTGATATCCTTAACAACGTAACGACAGGTGTTATCAAGGCTGCATTGATGGAAGGTCTTATGCAACGTGCTTGTCGTTATCTGAGTTGGGTTGTGCACTTCTTCGAAAGCAGATTTGCTTGTACTTTGACTCTCATCTGACTTTATTGAAGCATAGCAGAAAATATTGAGAAGCAACGTCGCGAGCATGAAAAGTCCCATTTGGACAATAGACTGATTGAAATCTTTCCTAGAAAACAAATTAAATTGATATTAACTTCAATTGTGAAAAAATATAATCAACATCATTTTAAATCATATAAAAATGCTGTGAAAATGTAGCATTATTCAAAGATCTTACATATTTTTATCAATAACTTTTTATTTCAAATAAAACCTTTGGAAAACTAAATGCAGCATTGTAGATTTCCAAATTCAATTTTTAAAGGATTTAAAGGATCTCCAACGTTTTAAAGGTTGATCGAAAGGGGAGATCTGTGTTGATACTTAGCGCAAAGGCATTCAGGGGAAAATTTTGTAGGTCGTGACTTTCTTATCTAAGCAGATGAGACTTGAGCGTTTACCATTTTTTGATACCTTGTTTCTAAGCTAGGAACTAAGCCCAAACTTGTAGGTTTTTGGAGAGCAGTTGGCATTGTTTTGCATTTTTGTTGACCCTTGAGGATATCAAATTATCAAAAAATCTGTAATAAGACCTCAAATCCCCCCTGGTCCTGTCCTGTCAGCAAAGTTTTTTGCTAATACCCATGCGACATTTTGTTGCAGAGCTCGAAATGATCTAAGCTGAAAATTTCTTGCTCGTAAAATGTAAACCTAATAAGCCCATTTGAAGTAACTCTGCGAAAATAAATGAAATGATTTTAAGTCAAAGGAAAGGGATGGGGAAGCACAGACAAAAGGATAAGATTTTGATTACCGATTAACCGGAAAAGGGATGTTTGTATTGCTCAAATTCGGAATAGTCGGAATGGGGAACATTAGACTAAAAAATAAACAAAAATTTACTTTCAAATTGTTGGATTTTTGTACAACTGTTTTTGTTTCTGTCCAACTCAGCAATACTTTTGTCCTCTCAAAGTTGAATTATTTGCGCGAGGAAAAGATGTGAATCTAAAAATAAAGAGCCATTTAGGCTTTAAATCATTTGTTGAGGGATTTTGTGGTTTGTTAAGCTAGACAATTGAATTATTCCTCCTGCATAATTAATGCAACTCCTTCGTATTCTTTAATTGGTCCATTGCTAATGAATGCAATCCCATATTACCTAAAAAACTGCGAGATATATCTAGCAAAGAATTTCTTTTAAACTCAATTTCTCAGCGATAGACACGGGACAACTTTCTGGAAAAGTTTCAAAGCTGGCAGGGGTTGCTTAATTCTAACTAACTGTATACAATACGGCCAAATGATATGCGAAGAGACCTTTTGAAAGAGTGCAGTGCGGAAAAAAGGGAAATGGAAACATGGAGAAGGATACTTGCCCCTATCAACATCCCTCCAGAAAAAATTGTACACATTTTCGATGTTCGCTAATTTGGCTTCCAAATGTGTCTACCCTAAAATTTGTTTTGGAAACATGAGATATAAAGCCAATAAGCTTTTCTAATAAACAGAAAAGGGTGGGCTCATTTTCCCTTTCATGGTCTACTAGTTAAGCTATTTGTTTGCTCACTTGAATAAATTCTTTTAGAGTACATGAAATCCTGAAATTTTTCTGTTGGATTTAATATTTAAAGAATTATAGAGAAGAAACGCGCAAAATTTTGTATGCAAGATGAGAAAAGTTTTGGTTGATATGTAATTTAAAACTCCCAGGGGATATTGGTTTGGTACAAAGAGTAAATTATATTTTTCTCATTGGCTATCCCCTTGAACCTAAATTCTATCACTACAATATCCTTTAAATTAGATCTAAAAATTTGACATCTCTTAAACCTTTTTTATACAATTTAAACAAAAAAAAAATCCGAAGGTTAATAAAGGAATAAAATTTTAATAAATGATTTAATAAAATTTATTCTAAATATCTGATAGTATGATTATTTGACAGGCCGATAAATCCTTAGGTTTTTGAAAAAACTTTAAATATTCTTCTACTTTAATTAGATAAACAATAGAAAATTTAATATTGATCAATGCATTTCAATACAAAAATATTCATCATCAACTGTTGATAAAAGATCATGAAGAAATGGACTTTCTTGAATCCAAAAGCACTTATCTATCTAAACTTCTTTAGAAATTGAAATTTGCGCAATTTAATAAATCAATCGACTTGCAGCAATTGATTCGACGCAATTAGAATCTTAAATAACAACAGATCCTTCGAGTTACTAAAGCAAAACTCTTATTATAATGTATGTTTGTATTATTATTTTCTTATCATTCTAAGCAACAAGAATTTCTGCAGGTTGATTATGTAATTATCTTTCGGCAAAAATATTAAGGAATTGCATCTAAAAAATCTTTAATAACACTAGTGTCTGCGTGATTGTATGAAGATCATAAACAAATGCATGTTTTCAAATTTATTGATAATTTCCGATGTTGGCAAACTTAAAAACAGATTCCAATTACAATTTATGGCAATTTTAGAATCGGTTGATGGTCAGTGCAAAGTGTGTTCAAAGTTGGTAAGAAGTGAGCTGCATTCTTCAAGTATAAAGTAAAAAGACAAAGTTGTCTGGTTTCCCGATCAAAGAAGATGCATTTTCAAATGTATGTCTTGATTTTGAAATGTTAATATTATATATCTTTTTTATTTGTTCATCCACAAAAGTCAACTCATTTTACGTGTTTGTCCTTTTCTTGATTCTCGGCATTGCTCCATTTGCTTGTTTTAGATATTGTATTTCTTTCTTTCCCTTTTATTTACTTACTTGCCAACTTTAATTTTGTTTTTCAACGATGAATTATGACAATGATTACTGTCTCATTCTTTCTGACATTATCTTACATAAAGTTTTAACTTATAGCAAAGGTTTTCTTGAAGTAGATCTACAACTCTTTTAGCCTTTATAGAATATTTTGTCTTGAATGTGTAACAGTTTTATTAAAGTTTTGCTTGTAAAAACAAAAAAACATTTTAGACTAAGGTTCCGAAGAACTTTCCTCCGGGTGATTAAAAGTAGCTCAGCATTCTAATGGAAGAGTTTTCTTGTGACAAAGAATTCTATCTAAGATGATTTTTATAAATAATTGCTGTAAGCTTTCTTTCGATTCGTGAAATTTTATCATCGAGATTTTGTTATACTTATAAATAGCCATTGTTTCTAGGTTTGATGCGCATCTTTATGTTTCTATCTTTAATGGACAAAGAGATTTTTATTTGCTTTTGTAGAAAACGGCTAGTAAAAAGTAAGCCTTGATTCAGTACTAATATTTTTCCAGACTGTTGCTGCTGGTGATTTCTATAAATATAGATGGAGAAATACTTCGTCTGCGATGCAAGATCTTCGCCAATTTTACTGCTGTGCTTCAAGATCACGCACTAAGTTCTACATTTCGTTCTTTGAACAACTTGGATGAGCAGATGTGTAAGGCTGAATGCATCATGGAGCATCAATGCAAGTCGATAAATTTAAACAAAGAGCTGGGTATTTGCCAGTTGAATAACAAATCAGCACAGGATCCCAAAGATTTTATTGAAACACAGGAAAAGGAGGGTTGGACATATTATTCAACCCGTTTTGAAGAGAAAAATGTAAGCTTTCTATTGAAACAGCTACTTGAAATTCAACTTCATTCATAAATTTAAAAACTAATTTGATGACTGAAAATTGCGGAATGTGCGCATATCGAAGTCAGTTGAATCGAGTTGTAAAGTGATGACATAACAAAAATATATTTTTAGAATTTTTTGAATTTGGATCCCATTTTCTTAAGGAGCATTGTGTAATGCCTCTAAATGTGCAAAATCAGACAATTTTGTTACAAATTAGCAGAGACATGGCCACATGTACATTGTTCTTGCCCAATCAAATGCTGTATCTCGGTCTCTGTTCATAACTTTATGAACGAGCGAAGATAACAGTGATTCGTTAGCAAACTTCAAATCTTTCATTGGCCGTATCTCAACCGATTTTAGACATTTTGGCCAATTTTCCATACTTGAAAGTATTTCATGGTGATCTTTTATGTTATCTGGTTAAAATACAAAAATTCTAAAAATTGGTTTACAATCACCTCAAACACAGTTTTCAATCTTTGAATTTTTAGCTCTGCAAAGAACATGGCCTTAAAGAGCAAGAGCCATTACTCTAGTAAATTTCATGACTAATATAGCACTCGTGATATGATGTGATAAGACAATTGATCATTTTACATTGCAGGTTGGTCAGTATTGCCAAGCAAATGATTCTTGCAGCGCCGGACATAAATGCATTGACACTTGCTACTGCCCAGGGTATAAATGCATTGGTAAATACAATAGTAACTACATTGCTTTTCGGGTACAAAGGCCTTGTTTAGCATTTTGTATCAGAAGAGTTTTTATTACAATTTCATTCTGTAAATTATCTTCCAGCCACAGCAAAGAATATCGCCTATAAGAAGCCATCTTCCCATTCATCTACCCATAAATATGGCGGAATAGAACTTGTTGCAAGCTTTGGAAATGATGGTGTCAGAACGGCAGACTGGCAGAGATGTAGTTTCACCAGTTATGAAGAGCAACCCTGGTGGCAAGTGGATCTTAAAAAGGTAGCCGCTGTTACACATGTTCGGATAACGAATTCTGTAGACTGGCCTACACTTGATATAAACCCATTCAATGTTAGTGTTGGGAAAGATAGTTCAAACGGCGGAAGACACAATGCGCTTTGTGTAAACGGTGGAAAATTGGCTGGCGGCGAGATAAAAACTTTTTATTGTCCAAAGCTGATGATGGGTCGCTATGTGAGTGTGTTTTTGAACAGGAAAGAATTTCTTCAAGTATGCGAGTTTGAGGTCTATGAAGGTATGTTTCAAATAATATTTGTGGCTTGTTTGTTTTACATATTTGTTTCAAATATTCTATGTTTATCTTTTGGCTCTTGGTTAAGTATATGGACCAGGCAATATCACTTAATTTGTTGTAAAAATACAAAGCTCCATCTATTTGTCTTCACCTAAATAGTACATACAAAGTCTAAATGAAGAAAGAAATTTTCTCTTTGACAGGTTTTTGTATATGCATAATTCTGATCAGTGAATAAGTTACAGTTGAAGTAAGGGTATGTCCAAACATGAAATTATTATCCAAACTAATTGCCAAAGTGGAAAAAAAAGATTATGCGACGAAAATATCCCATTGATTGATTGGCTTTTCATTAAGGATTTGGCATGCAAGCTCAAAATTATCTTTTACAATTGATGTACATGCAAATTGTCTAAAAAAACCGTCTATTAAAACCAGAACCTTAGGCAAAAAAAGCAAAAAAGTGAGTACTGATCTAAACTTCAAAAGACAGCTTCAATACTATTATTGTGAATATGGCATAAAAGGTATTTATATATAGCTATAATGCAAATCCTCGAAGACACGCTTATAACGAGAAGAAATGTCACGTGTCCCCGAGGACTTGCCTAAACAATGCTAAACATATCTAATTATAACAGGGTCAAAAGTTTAAAATAGTTCTACGTAGACAACAACAAATAAATAAGATTAAAAACAATCTGTTTGCTATAATTACTGATCTAAACCTTAAAAGACAGCTTCAATACTATCATTATGAATATGGCATAAAAGGTATTTATATATAAATTTTTGTTCGTTGATAACAGGATGCAGATCTTCTTGCGACTGGTTAGTTGTTATGCCTTTTGTTGTATCATGCTACGCTTCAACGTCTTTAAAACGTTAGTCTGTAACACTTAGCATAACTTAACAAAATGCTTCTACCAATTACAGCCGTGGGATATGTGTTTTTTTCTTTCAACATGAATCCAATGAATTTCAAAACTAAGATTCAATGTATTTAATTTGACCATAATCTTGATAACAGCAGAGAATTTGGCATATAAAAGGCCGTCCTCACATTCATCAACACTTTCAATACAAGATATCCCGTTAGTTGCCAGCTTTGGAAATGACGGTGACAGAACTGGGGCCTGGCAGCGATGCAGTATCACAAAAAAAGACATAGTACCCTGGTGGCAAGTGGACCTTACAAGGCAAGCTGCAGTCACAAGCCTTAGAATACAGAATTCCGAAACTTGGGATCCTCACAGAATCAATCCATTCGATGTCAGTGTTGGGGACAATAAGTCAAATGGCGGACGAAACAATACACTGTGTGTGAAAGACGGAACATTGCCAAGCGGAGAGTTGAGAAAGTTCGATTGTCCACAGGTTCTGATGGGTCGTTACGTCAGTATCTTTTTGAACAGACAAGAATATCTTCAAGTATGCGAGGTTGAGGTTTATGAAGGTATGTATATTCACATGAAAATTTACTCCTTTAATGTTGGTCACGAAATGTAAATTAACTTGCATCTTGCTCATTGGGCCATTGCTTTGATAAAGCAACTGCTTTTTTGGCTTTAACTACTTTTGGCATTTCATCGACAAAACCAAAAAGATTGGGGTCACAACAATACAAAGCAAACAATTTAAAAAATTTATTAACCTGTAGAGAAATATCTAAAGAGAAAAAATGCATAGGCCAATTTGCACGGAGGTCTTGTAAGACCAAAAGCAATTTCGAAGAGAATTCTTTTTGCAAGTTGGCTTCCGATGTTCCCGAGAAGGTAATCCGTCCATGAAATAGATCCAAAAAATGATTCTAAGAGGCTTTAGTGGATGGAGGAAATAGCAGTTTAGAGCAGATTTCATCACCAAAACCCGTTTTCTTGAAAATGGGTCCTGACACTTTGGTGCTGGAAGTCAAGGATACATAAGCATTGACATTGTTTAGTACAACTTTTGATTGTACAGATATGTACTGTCATAGAGATGTACTTAATGAGTATACTTCAGGTATATTTATGAGTATATTTTCATTTTATTTTGGAGACTAAGATTATTCTTAAATTACTATTTAGCGACCAAAGGTGTAACTGAGTCGCATTATAATGTTAATATGTCTATTTCAAATATATATCGTGAAACTCGCATTTGCTTTGCTTCCCAAAACACAAAAATAAACACTATATCCAATTTTAATTTAAGCTTGAGTCTTTGATTATTTTTACATTATTTTTATATTTCAGCGATTTAAATTCAGCCTCAATTTTCTTATAGACGATATTCTTAAAAACGTGTGTAGCCTGAATTGAATTTTAGGTTGAATACAAATGAATAGAGGCTTGATATTAATTCTGTCACATTGTAATATTAAAAGTATATTCTAACATGAACTTTGCATTTTAGATTTACTCTGAAAGAAGGCTTGAGAAATCTATATTTATTCTCCACTTTCTGGCAAGGACGAATGCATGGGAAGAGAAATTTAATATATCTGCTACAATCAGCTATAGAGGACATTAAAATTGCACGAAGATTTCATGTTAGGTGTTTGAACTTTCTGTACCGCAAAGTTTGGAGATGGCATGAAATATTGAAAACCTAGCATGCTGAGGTACTTTTCGTCTGACACTCTTCACCCAAATAGATAATATTGACAGTTTGCACAAAATTTTAAATTGCTTCATTTCGTTCTTAAAATCCTGATGGAAAATAAGCCATCGTCTTTTCATCTAGGTGTTTTGGAAACAAAGCAATAGGATCCCAGCTTGTTTCGACAGCAAATGTTCGCTTTCTCTCTTTGGCAATTCACGGCTTTAAAAAGGCCTATTCTTTCTCTTGAGCCACTGTCGATCCATACTTGGATGTAAACTTTCTGCCTACCAATGGTAATTGTCAATCGTTTATACTCTAAAGATTGTCGAATGCAAAGAACTTCAGGAAGCTATGTTTCCGATTTTTCATGGAAACTTCAAAATGTATCAAAAAGTAACAATTATTGTATTTTATGTCTATCTATCTATTAATTATGAACAGTGGGGGCGAGGGCTGAAAAATATTTTTGGCTTGTGACTTGTGCTTAGTTCAAGAAATTTCAATTACAAAAAAATCAACTTTTTCCCCGAAAGATTATTTACAAAGACTCTTTCAAGAATGGATAGCTTGATGTTTTCTTTAAGCACTAAGAGCTGTGAATAAAATTTTTGACTGCAAAAAGCAGAAAAAGGTTCATAAACAGAAATTTTGCAAAGTGTATTTATTATTTTGACTTGGTTATATATAGCAAAGCACAAGACCACTTTATCGAGTGAGGAAGTGATTTGAATGATAGTCTTGTTATTCGACTTATGATATTATAGTCTCCTTGATCTTCAGAAAATCTAAATCGAGCTTAATAATTATCATACAGATTGATTTTATGCATATATTGCTAGGATGCAATGATTATACACGTAACGTGAAACAAAAAATGCTATTACTTTTTTCTCACCTTTACTAATGAAACACTTGTTCATCTTCTATATTGCTTTATAAATAGTTGTTTGCTCGATCTTGGCACATCCTACACTTATGGCAGCAGCAAAATGCATCTAAAGAGCTTGTAAAACTAAATACAGATGCACACAAATGGACCAACGCAAAGTATGTTGGGTCTAATTATGCGATGCAAATTCTGTGCTAGTGCATAAGGCGTCAAAGTTTTGTCCAAGGAGCCTTAAAACCGAAATCACTGTCGAAGTAAAATTGATAACGGAACATGAACAATTTATTGTTCAAAATCGGACTTGCATTTAATGCCCTTTATAACGTCAAATTCCAAATATTTAGTTTCTGAAGACTCGTCTTTCCAAAATTATGATCGAATATATAGTCCGAATTTTTCATGCATTTAATTTTCAATATATCACTTAACAACGTACCTCAGAATTTTACCATGCCAAAAACTGAAATGGTATTTCGCAAGAAGGCAGATTTTCCCCTCCAACAAGCTATAACCATTGCTGCAAGGGTCTCAAATTCCGTTTATTTCAGTCACCGTAAGATCTCTCCAAAAGTTCCAATGAACTTTGAAAATACCACAATGCAATCAAAACTTAAAAGATTAATTTGCTACAAACCTGGAAAACAAAGGCTAAAAAATCGATATTTCCCTGGACCACGTAGAGAACTATCAACATCCTGTTGTTTGAAAAATTCCTGAAAAACTTTTTTTTATTTCTTTATATAAAAGTTGGTACAATCTTTAGCTACACTCAAGCTAATAAGAACCAACTAATTTAAATTGACAGCGCTATATATAATGTAAATCAATTATAACCGATGTTGCATACGTATTCCTTGCGAAGATCACAAGTACAATGGAACGATCAAAATTCTGAGACTTTTTTCTTGAATATTTGTTAAGTTGGGGAGTATTTTATTTCGCTTGAAACAGGACTTACTTTAATCAGTTTTGCTCTTAGGAGAAAAGGTGGGCAAAAAGTATCTTTGAGTTTCCTTTGGACTAGTTCATGGCTTTCTATAAATAAAAAACTGTATTTCATTGCAATTTCGTTGGGGTATGTTGTACAGATTGATAAAGAAGGTTCTACTATTCTACAAATTGTTGCCTTGCTCCCAACATTTGACGTCCCTGAAAAGTTTTTAATGTAAATGCATCAAAAGTCATACGCAGGTTGAAAAAGCGGTTAATTGAAAAAATGATTGAATAAAATTTATTCTTTATATTTGCTGCGTTGAACATTTAGCAAAGTGACAAATATGACCTTTTCAAGAAAACATTGAACCTTTATTTCAGTTTTGATAATGTGAACAATATATTTTTCCAGTTTAATTCATCGCTAAATTTACAAAATATTAATAAATTCAGTTCAACCAAAATCTTCAATATTTGTTCAATAAAAAGCTTGTACAGAATGATCAACAAAATTAAATTTTATTCTGTTTTATGAAGAGCATTATCAAAACTTCTTCAGAACAAAAATATTTTGCTCTAGTTGATGAAGCAATTGAGTTGCAGCAAGTGATTTGGAGCATTTTACAACAAATATCTAATAAAAGACAGTTCATACAGTTAATTAAAGAAATATATTTTATATTCATATTTGTCTTATCATTATATATTTTATAGCATTGAATAATAATGCTTTTGCAGGATGTTATAGCAATTAATTTGCAGTAAAAATTGAAGAGGTTGTAATTTAGACATCTTAAATAGCAACAGTTTCTGCAAGTTATTAAATCAATTCATTTCCATGAAATTGTTGAACACTTTATTGCCTAAATATTTGAAACAAAAGCAAGCAACCAACATTATAAAGAAATTCCAATGTGGGAAATTTCAAAACGCATTTCAAATCCAATGTATAACAACTGTATTTACTGGCAAATAAACAACTGATTATCAAGGTAAGTCTTCTAGCATTACGTCATCTAAGTCTTATTCCACATTTTGAAAAAATGAAATCACTTGATGGTCAGTGGTAAGAAAGCTCAAAGATTGTATGGGGTGAGCTGTTTTCTTCCAGTATAAAGTGAAATAAAAAAATTTTCTAGTTTCCTGATAAAAGGAAATGCATTATCAAATGAATTTATTTTTACATTATTTTATATAGTTTTACTTTATAAAATGTATTCAGTTGGTATTCAGAGTATTCAAAAATCTTTCCAAAGTAATCACAAAGTAAAGAACTGATGTTTCAAAATTGTTTTAAAATTTTGAGAATATTCTGGCTTGAAAGCGTGACAAATCTTAAATAGTTTTGCTGGAAGAATAAAAAAACCTGGTCAGGTTAAAAATTCAGAAGAACTTGTTCTAGATGAAGAATTTTTATGGACAAAGAACTTGTAACATATATAACTTTGATCAAAAGTTACTGAAATTTACATACAGTCATTATTGTTCGTTCTTGATGCGCCTCTACCTGTCTACACCTGCAAAAGTTACTATTTGCATTTGTAGAAACCGGCTAGTAAAAAGAGACTTGACTAAGAAATAAATCGTTTTTAGATTGTTGCTGCTGGTGATTTCTGCAACTGTAAATAGAAAAATACTTCGTCTGCCATACAAAATCTTTGCAAACTTCTTTGTGGAGCTTTTTAAGCTATGATCTGTATTTCATTCTTTGGAAATTTGGCAAACAGATGTACAAGACTGAATGCATCATTGAGCATCGATGCAAATCTATTAAAAAAAGGAATTGATTGTTTGCCAGTTGAACAAAAGAACAGAACAGGATCCCAAAGATTCTCGATGTTTTGATGACATAAAAGAGAGAAAAGTGCACAAAAGTTATAAAATTAATGCAAAGAAGGAAAGAAATGAAACATATTTTATATGTGTTCTGACGATTTTTACCTCAAGCTCACATACTTGAAGATATTCTTGCCTGTTCAAGAACACAGTCACATACCGACCAAGCAACAGCCTTGGACAATTGAATATTTTCAATTCACCGATTGCCAACCTTCCATCTTTTATGCAAAGCTCATTGTTTCGACCGCCATTTGAACTATCATCCCCAACACTGACATCGAATGGATTGATTTTGTCTTGACCCCAAGTTGCGCCACTTCTTATTTGGACACTTGTGACAGCAGCTTGCCTTGTAAGGTCTACTTGCCACCAGGGTACTATATCAGCTTTTGTGATACTGCATCGCTGCCAGTCCCCAGTTCTGTCACCGTCATTTCCAAAGCTGGCAATAAATGTAATTCCATCATATTTATGAGCAGATGAATGCGAGGAAGGTTTTTTATAAGCGATATTTCCTTGAACGCCTAGAATTTAAGTCAAATCAAAGGATTTTATTAGTAAAAACATCTTATAGAATACTCCATCTTCTTCTTTACTGTCAAATTGCAACATAAAAATGAAAGGATCATACAAGGAGGAGCAAAAGTCAATGACTACCCTATGGCCATTACATGGAAACACTCACTGCCAACCCATGCATAAATAAGATTGATTAAGGTAAAACAGAAAGAAGTTATGCAAAATAAAATAATTCGGAATGTGATGTGGAGAGGAGAAATGTTCACAACCCCAATCGTAGCTTAACAGAAAGTTTAAGGAAAAGTCCGTTCAGTTAATGAAACCATTTTGTAATTTAGAGAAATTCAAGAACTAAACTCAGAAAAAATTCAGAAAAAAATCAAGCACTCCTTAGGTAAAATTGTGCCTTATTTTGATCTTCACTAATTTTTTTTGGAAGAAGCATCAATTACAATTCATAATGGGTAGAGATCTTTTCTACACGCATAAAAATATTTACTATCCTGTTATTGATTACTAACTACAGCTGTTGATTACATGGGTTTGGAAGTAACAACTCATACCTCTTCTTGCTTGTTTCTTAGACCATATAATGAAGTTTGATCCCTCGGTCGGGATATCTTGCTCATCTCTAAATTGATGAAAAATGTTTTTCTTGATATCCTTAACAAAGTAACGACAGGTGTTATCAAGGCTGCATTGATGGAAGGCCTTATGCAACGTGCTTGTCGTTATCTGAGTTGGGTTGTGCACTTCTTCGAAAGCAGATTTGCTTGTACTTTGACTCTCATCTGACTTTATTGAAGCATAGCAGAAAATATTGAGAAGCAACGTCGCGAGCATGAAAAGTCCCATTTGGACAATAGACGGATTGAAATCTTTCCTAGAAAACAAATTAAATTGATATTAACTTTTATTGTCAAAAAATATAATCAACATGTTTTTAAATCATGTAAAAATGCTGTGAAAATGTAGTCTTATTCAAAGATCTTACATATTTCTATCAATAACTTTTTATTTCAAATTAAACCATTGGAAAACTAAATGCAGCATTGTAGATTTCCAAATTTAATTTTTAAAGGATTTAAAGGATCTCCAACGTTTTAAAAGTTGATCGAAATGGGAGACCTGTGTTGATACTTAGCGCATAAAAATTCAGGGGAAAATTTTGTAGGTCATGACTTTCTTATCTAAGCAGATGAGACTTGAGCGTTTACCATTATTTGGTACCTTGTCCCTAAGCTAGGAACTAAGCCCAAACTTGTAGGTTTTTGGAGAGCAGTTGGCATTGTTTGGCATTGTAGTTGACCCTTGAGGATATTAAATTACAAAAAGTTCTTTAACAAGGCCTCATCTCCCCCCCCCCCCTGGTCCTGTCCTGTCAGCAAAGTTCTTTGCTATTACTCATGCGACGTTTTGTTGCAGAACTCGAAATGATCTAAGCTGAAAATTGCTTGCTCGTAAAATGTGAACCTAATAAACCCATTTGAAGTAAACTCTGCGAAAATAAATGAAATGATTTTAAGTCAAAGGAAAAGGATGGGGAAGCACAGACAAAAGTGTAAGATTTTAATTACCGATTAACCGGAAAGGGGATGTTTGTATTCCTCAAATTTCGGAATAGTCGGAATGGGGAATACTAGACTAAAAATAAAATATAACTTACTTTCAAATTGTTGAATTTTTCTTACAACTGTTTCTGTTTCTGTCCAGCCCAGCAATACTTCACTCCTCTTTATGTTAAATTATTTGCGCAAAGAAAAGATGCGAATCTAAAAGTAAAGAGCTATTTAGGCAGTACATCATTTGTTGAGGGATTTTGTTGTTTGTTAAGCTAGACAATTGAATTATTCCTCCTGCATAATTAATGCAACTCCTTCGTATTCTTTATTTTGTCCATTACTAATGAATGCAATCCCATATTACGTGAACAAGTGCAAGATATATCTAACAAAGATTTCCTTTTAAACTCAAATTCACAGCGATAGGCACGGAACACCTTTATGGAAAAGTTTTAAACCTGGCAGAGGTTTCTTAATTCTAACTAACTGTATACAATACGGCCTTACGATATGCGAAAAGACCTTTTGAAAGAGTGCAGGGCTGAAAAAAGGGAAATGGAAGGATGGAGAAGGATACTTGCTTCCTATCAACATCCGGCCAGAAATAATTGTACACATTTTCGATGATCGCTAATTTGGCTTCCAAATGTGTTTATCCTAAACAGAAAAGGATGGGCTCATTTTCCTTTTCATGGTCTACTAGTCGAATAAAAGCTATTTGTTTGCTGACTTGAACAATTTTTTTCAGAGTACATGAAATAGATTTGAAATTAATAGAAATATAGAAAAGAAAGTGCAAAATTTCGTATGCAAGGAGAGCAATTTTTTGGTTGATACATAATTTAAAACTCCCAGGGGATATTGGTTTGGTACAAAGAGTGAATTCTATTTTTCCTCATTGGCTATCCTCATTGGCTTGAACCTAATTCTTATCGATATAATTTCCTTTTAATTAGCATTAAAAATTTGACATTTCTAAAACTTTCGTTTATATAATTTGAATAGAAAAAAATCTGAAGGTTAAAAAAGGAATACTATTTTAATAAATGATTTAATAAAATTCATTCTAAATATCTGATAGTATGATCATTTGACATGCCTATAAAGCCTTAGGTTCTTGAAAAAAACTTTTGCTATTTTTTCTACTTTGATTATATAAGCAATAGAAAATTTAATATTAATCAATGCATTTCAATACAAAAATATTCATCATCAACTGTTTACATAAGATAATGAAGAAATGGACTTTTTTAAATTTAAAAGTACTATTTATCTAATTTTCTTTAGAAATTAAAAATTGCGCAATTTAATAAATCAATCGATTTGCAGCAAATGATTCGACGCAATTAGAATGCTAACTAACAACAGATCCTTCAAGCTACTAAAGCAAAACTTTTCTCAAAATGCATGTCTGTATTATTATTTTATTATTTTTCTAAGCAACAAGAACTTCTGCAGGTTGATTAGGTAATTGACTTTCGGCAAAAATATTAAGAAATTGCATCTGAAAAATCTTTAATAACAACAGTGTTTTCAACAGTGTTAAACAAATGCAAATTTTCAAATGTAATGATAAATTCCGATGTTGTCAAACGTAAAAACAGATTCCAATTTCAATTTATGGGAATATAAAATCAGTTGATGGTCAGTGCAAAGTGTGTTTAAAGTTGGTAAGAAGTGAGCTGTTTTCTTCCAGTATAAGGTTAAAAGACAAAGTTGTCTGGTTTCCCGATCAAAGAAGATGCATTTTCAAATGTATGTCTTGATTTTAAAATGTTATATTATATATGTTTTTCCATCTGTTCTTCCAGAAAAGTCAACTTATTTTACGCGTTTGTCCTTTTCTTCATTCCCGATGTTGCTCCATTCGCTTGTTTTAGACTTTGTACTTCTTTCTTTCCCCTTTATTTACTTTTCAATTGGTGATCGTTATCATACTATTTTAGTTTTGTGCAAGTCTTTGATTCAAAACCCGTGCTTTTGACACTAACTTTTTTCTGAAAATGAAGCAACGTAGAATGTTGGCCACATCTGGAATCGATTGTTTTAACTTAAGAATTTGACGGACAATATTTCTATGAAAAAGTCTTACTTCGAATTTTCTTTCTTTCAATTTGCTAACTTCATTTTTGTTTTTCAAGGATGAATTGTGACAAAGATTACTGTTACATTTTCTTACATAAAGTTTTAATTTATAGCAAAGGTTGTCTCGAAGTAGATCTAAAACTCTGTTAGCCTTTAGAGAATATGTGGTCTTGAAAGTGTAACAGCTTTATTAAAGTTTTGCTTGTGAAGACAAAAAAAAACGTATTAGGCTTAGGTTCCGAAGTACTTTCCTCCGGATGATTAAACGTAGTTCAGCATTCTAACGGAAGATTTTCTTGTGAGAAATAATTCTATCTAAGATGATATTTATAAATAATTTCTGTAAGCTTTTTTTTGATTCGCGAAACTTTATCATCAAAATTTTTTATGCTTAAAAACAACTATTGTTGCTAGGTTTGATGGGCTTCTTTATGTGTATATCTTTAATGGACAAAGAGATTTTGTAATTGCTTTTGTAGAAAACGGCTAGTAAAAAGTAAGCCTTGATTCAGTACTAATATTTTTTAGACTGTTGCTGCTTGTGATTTCTGTAAATACAAATGGAGAAATACTTCGTCTGCCATGCAAGATCTTTGCCAATTTTACTGCTGTGCTTCATGATCAATCACTTAGTTCTACATTTCGTTCTTTGGACAACTTGGATGAGCAGATGTGTAAGTTTGAATGCATCATGGAGCATCGATGCAAGTCTATAAATTTAAACAGAGAGCTTGGTATTTGCCAGTTGAATAGCAAATCAGCACAGGATCCAAAAGATTTCATTGAAACGCAAATAAAGGAGGGTTGGACATATTATTCAACCCGTTTTGAAGAGAAAAATGTGAGTTTTCTTTTCAAATACCTATTTAAAATTCAACTAACTTTATAAATTTAAAAATTAATTTGGTGACAGAAAATTGCGAAAAGGGCACATATAAAAATTAGTTGAAAGAGAGAAGAAAGAAGAACAACAAGTCATTGATCAAGATGAGCATCAAACACAGCTTTCAATCTTTATCTTTTTAGCTCTGCAAAAAACATGCCCTTAAAGAAAAAGAGCTTTTTTTCTCGTAAATTTCAAGACTAATATAGCACTCGTGATATGTTGTGATAGGGCTAACAATTGATCATTCATGAAATAAAATTTTTACATTGCAGGTTGGTCAGTATTGCCAAGCAAATGATCCTTGCAGCGCCGGACATAAATGCATTGACACTTGCTACTGCCCAGGGTATAAATGCATTGGTAAATACAATAGCAACTACATTGCTTTTGGGGTACAAAGTGCTATACAACCAGTTTTGCATGTTTTGTTTCTAGTAAACTAATTGTGTTGTGTGCCAATGTTTGCGTCAGTACTGTTGTTTGTTTCCTTGCCATCAACATTCTATATCATTGCATCATCCCATCAAGACTATTGTTTTCATCAGTCCCTTTGTTTGATATAATCATCGTGTTAAAACATAATTAGGGTTTGTTTGTCAAGTGGTATATTTGCTGTACCCTTGTTCGTAAATTCTGTCGATTTGAAGTTGACGTTACCTTTAGTCGTGTTAAAGTTACCGTTACGCAAAATCGTTATTGTGGAGTCGCCGAATATTTGTAGTGTCAGGTTTTGATACATCCTCGTTTTTGTTCCAGTTTATTGCCGTCGTTTGGATATCGAATAGAAATTATGTACATTTTTGTTGTCCTTCTTTCGTCTACGTTTATCTGTAAAACCTTATAGTTTTACAAAAGCCCTTGTTTTGTATTGTGCATAAGAAGAGTTTTTAATACAATTACTTTTTGTAAATTTTCTTCCACCCACAGCAAAGAATATCGCCTATAAGAAGCCATCTTCCCAATCATCAACCCATACATATAACGGAATAGAACTTGTTGCAAGCTTTGGAAATGATGGTGACAGAACGGCAAACTGGCAGAAATGTAGTTTCACCAGTTATGAAGAGCAGCCCTGGTGGCAAGTGAATCTTGAAAAGGTAGCCGCTGTTACACATGTTCGGATAACAAATTCTGTAGCCTGGCCTACACATGATATAAACCCATTCAATGTTAGTGTTGGAAAAGATAGCTCAAACGGCGGAAGAAACAATGCGCTTTGTGTAAATGGTGGAAGGTTGGCTAGTGGCGAGATGAAAACTTTTTATTGTCCAAAGCTGATGATGGGTCGCTACGTGAGTGTGTTTTTGAACAGGAAAGAATTTCTTCAAGTATGCGAGCTTGAGGTTTATGAAGGTATGTTTCAAATAATCTAATTATTTGTGGCTGGTTTGTTTGATATTTGTTTCAAATATTCTATCTTTCTTTTTTTGGTTCTTGGTTAAGTATATAGACCAGGCAATATCACTCGATTTGTTGTAAAAATACAAAGCTCTTTCTTTTTGTCTTCACCCAAATAGTACAGACAAAGTCTGAATGAAAAGATAATTTTTTTCTTTTACACAGGTTTTTGTATTGGCATAATTCTGACCAGTAAATAAGTTACTGTTAAAATAAGATGAAATCCAAACGTGAAATTATTATCCAAACAAAATGCCAAAATGGCAAAACAAGATTCTGCAAGGAAAATATCCATTGATCAATTGGCTTTTACTTTAGGATTTGGCATGCAGACTGACTTTAAACCAAAGCTTAAGTCAGCAAAAGTGATAAAAATTATCATTGGCCTCTCTAAAACTAAAATGCCAGCTGAAAAATGATAAATTTGAGTATCGCTTGCAAAACATTTTTATATATGCATGTATATATTTTTATTAGGTAATTATTTCTTTCTTTTATCATTGATATCAGAATGTAGATCTCTTGAGACTCATTAGATGTTATTCCTTTTGTTTTCTACGTTGACATGGTGATCTGTTGCTTGGCAAAAACTTCTCAAAATGCTTTTACCAAAATAAGGCATGGAATGTGTGTTTTTTCTATCAACAAGTACCCAATGAATTTTAAAACTAAGTTTTAATATTCTTTATCCGACCATAATTTTGTTAACAGCGAAGAATTTGGCATATAAAAAGCCGTCCTCGCATTCATCAACTTCCACCATAAATGGAATCACATTAGTTGCCAGCTTTGGAAATGATGGGAACAGAACTGGAGATGTGTTTAGTTGCAGTGTCACACAAGCTGACATGGCACCCTGGTGGCAAGTTGACCTTACAAGGCAAGCTGCAGTCACAAGTGTCCGAATAAAGAATGCCGCAACTTGGGGTACAGATAGAATCAATCCATTCAACGTCAGTGTTGGGGACGACAAGACGAATGGCGGACAAAACAATGCACTGTGTGTGAAAGACGGGACACTGGTCAGTGGAGAGTTGAGAAAGTTCGATTGTCCACAGGTCCTGATGGGTCGTTACGTCAGTATCTTTTTGAACAGGCAAGAACTTCTTCAAGTATGCGAGGTTGAGGTTTATGAAGGTATGTACTTGAACTCAAGGCTTTCTTTCTAATATACCATTGGTTACCAGACTAGAGCCTCGTTATTTCTGAGATTTAATAATGGAGACTATGGGACCCAGGGTATTTCGAATAAAGGGCAAAAATTCTCGCAGCCACTGCACTGAAGGCATTTGCGCGTCTAAAAGCTGTGGATAAATTTTTCTACCAACCGAACATTCGACACATACATTGAGAACATAAATTTTCAACAGATTAAATTTCGGACAATGAACTTAGTCGAAGGAATTTTATATCATACTTTTAAAATTTCGGACAGACAAATCTTCAGGAAAATTTTGAACAGTCTTTTGGATGTGTGAAGCGAAAAGACATGAGGTTCTAGTTTCACATTCGTTTCACAAAAGTTTTAAGAAACTTTGGAAGAATATCTGACTATTGAAATCATGACAATGTCATAAAACATTATGTACAGGAACGGCTCAAATCCTTAGTTTAGTGGCTCAGTAATTGACGATGAGAACAATAATGATAATTATTTGAACTGGTGGTCCTATTAACTTGGAAAAGGGCTTTTTCAAAAAAAAAATTTTTCCAAAAATTTTGTAATCACTCATGTTTAAAGATTGTAGCCTTAGCTTTAGTCAATATTCACTGCGCATATGTGGATCATAAAAAAATTGTCGACGTGACAACCTTCCGGATAAAGTTGTCATGCCAAAAATTTTTTACTTAATGTAGATTGCAATCTAGTCCTCCTGGGTGATGCTTTCTATTTTGAATATTGATCTAAGCCTATGTTTAGTGCTTTCTGGTGGCTGGAGAGTCGTACAATATAGAACAATTATATTTGTTTGCTTTAGTTATCTTGGACATGATATCTTTGACTATCAAAATGGCTAAAATGACTTATTGCTACAAGAATCAAAGGATCAATGTTCAAAAAGGTCTATTTCTTTTTTCAAAACTGTCAACAGTTGAAAGAATGAATGGGTACCAGACCCACATAAATTCGATCGCAGGACTAGAAGATTCGAGAAGAGGAGCAAAGTGATAAATATTCGCGAGTTTTATCAATAATCATTATAATCGTTTAAGAACCACGCCCGTATCTAAAGCCATACACATTTTGTCGGCAAACCATCGGTTTTGTAGCCCCCTCCATCAAAATTTTCTAGCGACCGCAGTGGCGAAGGTCTCCGCTTCTCCGCTTAGTTTTCTATTTACGTGCTCGAAATTTTGTGGCTCTGGTACTTAGGGTACTTGGCCTTCCTAAAACGAAGAAACAGGGCTCTTTAAAGCAAGCTTCGGCAACACCATACTTTGTTAATTTCAAAAGCAACATATGATGTTCCATTGGCATTTTTCAAATTTAAGTACACAACATCAGACTTTCGTCCATGCAAGCACCACCAATCTCTTTCAGTATGCAAATCTCGCCAATGTATAAAGATTGGCATCAGGCATGAAACGATTACCATTAGCATGAGGACAATTTTGTTTGATTTTTTTGTTTGAGTTTCTATCAACAATTTTTTTGCTAACAGAAATTATACTTTTGGATCAACTGAGTGGATGCTGTGATATCAATTCTGTCATATTGTGATATTAAAAGTTTATATTAACATGAACTTTTCATTTTAGATGTATTCTGAAAAGAAGTCTTCTGAAATCATCATTTGTTTTCTACTTCCTGGAAAGCAAGGATGCATTTGAAGAGAAGAGCAATATATCTACTACAATTTGCAAAAAAGAATTTTAAAAATGCACGGAGCTTTCAGGTTATTTTATCAAAACGTAATTTGTCATGTATTTTAGGTTAATTTTCTAGTAAATTCCGTTGTTTTGAACAGGAAGACAGGGAATCTTAATCGTTCTGACAAACACTAATTTGAAGTTGTTTCATTTAGGAAACCACTCCTATATAATTCTAGAAAAACAAAAGCTAGTCAAGCAGAAGGTTTACCTAGCATTTCCTTTGTTAGTTTGAGAACCAAATTTGGAACTGATTGTTGACGTGGTTTTGCCTAGAAATGTCTATAGGAAGGGTTGTAATGAAATTTTTTCCAATCGGCATGAACAAACTAATAAACAATAAATTTGTAGACAAATTTTGATAGAAGAATATAACCGTAACCAACAAGTTTTAAAAAAGTGAATCAATTCTAATAACAGTAGAGCAATTGAAATTCTGAGCACAATCCACAACGATATTACAGTAACGGTCCATGATAGTCGAGGCGTGCATTATATGATATCATCATATTAAAAGATCAAAGAAAACTTCAGGAATTTATTTAAGAATTTAATTGACGACAAATGACGTCAGATACATATGACGTCAGAAAGATGTAGAACATCATGGATGTTACATTTTGCAGACATCAGCAGTATAAAATCAATTATTCATTAATTAAATGTAATAAATGAGAGCAATTGATTGGTGAATAATTTTTTTAGATGGAGCGAATCCCGCGAAAATATGTTTTTATTGACCTGTCTCCAAATTTGGTCATATCCAAGTCACGTGTAACAATTTTCAACAATAATAACTCTATGATATTATTGGTGACTTCCTGATGTCAATATTTTTGCACATAGTAGAATATTTGCATATTTCGTCCGACATCTTTTAGACTATAAACCGGTTTATCAACACATTATTAAAATGTTTCTCGGCTGATAATCTCCGTCAAGGGTGTCGAAAAGATGGGGTATGGGGGATGGGGTGGTTAGTCGATGTAGATAAGCATGAAAAACCGCTATTATTTTGACCAAAGGAGTTAGTTTAAACCTTAGGTCTCCACTTCTATATTCAAAAGACAAGTGGCATTGGTTGGGCAGCCTTAAAAATGACTTACATGACACTCCTTGTAACATATTGTATTGTAATACTATACCCGTACGTTACATTTGGAAATAATGAAATCATTAGATGTTCAGAGTTCAGGGTAATTAATGATGGCAAGTGAGTTTTAATGCAAAAAGGAGCAAGAGAACAATATTTTATACATGGAAATTGTGAAGGAGAGAAAACCACTGACACCTCAAACAGTCGGCTGTAGACCGGTTTCGCCCCATATCAGGGATCAATAGTACAGCTAGACTGATTCACGACCCAATGCTGACCTAGGGCCAGTAATTAGGCTGTCAGTCGCAAAGCATGAAGGAAAAGAAGTACGCATGATTCTTAGACACTCGAAAGTCTCTTTATGCAATATCAATAAGAACCGCACCGCAAAGCAGTGCTGAGGTTTTGGCTGTTTGCCATTCCACAGAGTTGCAGTATAAGTGTGAAGTAAAGAAAACCATTGAAACCTCAAGCAATGAAAACCACTGATACATGGAAAAAAAGTGCATTATCAAGTGTATGTATTTATTTACATTACTATATACAGTTTTTTTTATAGAATGGTAACGGACAATGAATCTTGGTTTTCATGCTAGGAGGTCATGATGGTCACGATTTAATTTAATTTTTGATTTTGAACGACCATTGCCTTGCAGAAATGCACACCGTTTCAACATGTGTAGAGTGTGGTGAAACTAGCCTATTGTCACCTTCCTTAAAAATATTTGCATGTATTGTGTTGACATTCAATAAAGAACACATCGCTATTGAGTTCAAACTGAATAGCGCATTGAAGCGTGGTTGTTGGTTTTTATTACTAGTGGATATGTGTTGATTAGAGCCTAGTTTAGATTTAATCTACGTCTCTTTTCTTTTTTCTCTACCTCGTGACATAGAGTGAACACAATGATACGACATAGCTGCTTTCGTTAAAGTATTATATGTAACTCGTTCTTAATATAGTTATACAAATATTTGTACTTATATTGCATCAAGCTGAAAAACTAAAAATCTTTATAGTTGTAAAATGTATCTATAAAGATTCATTTTAAACAAAAATAAATTACACAAGTGTATATATGTCAGTCAGGTTAGGTCACGAGACTTGCTAATGGTGGTCATGCCATCCAGTATTACCTGTCTACATGATCGAGATGCCGGCGACCAAACTGGCAACCCAACCCTTTTTGGGGGAGGAGGGTGCGTGAACACCATTCAAGCGGAACCAAAAAGATGTGTTAAAATGCGGATGAACTCTATGAGTCAACAGCCATCTATACTGGGAGAGGAGATGTGCGCCGCTGAACTACCTGCCTACTGATTCACCCATGAACAAGACAAACCAGAATTCCATACTGGATCGATCGAGGCCCAGTATAAAAACGATCGAGTTTTCCGTTGATTGTCATCAGGACGGAGACGGTTAGCTACTGCAGACCGCGGTATAAACCTAGCGAAAGCAGAAATCATCATAGGAACATGAAATGTGAGAACAATGAAAGATCGAAATACTAAGAAACGAAATGAGCAGACTGAACTGGAATATATTCAGTTTATCAGAAATGAGATGGACGGGCATGGGTGAAACAATCACAGAAGAAGGTCACAAGGTATGGTTCAGTGGTGACGATAATAAGCATGTAAATGGAGTTGAGTTCATTGCACGCCAAGACTTAGCTCGGTACGCTATAGAATATCAGCAATATCCAGCCACATTATGACGATACGTATCGATACAAGAATAAACTAACAATTGTGCAAGTCGACGCACCAACTTCAGCCTATACTGACAAGACTAAGGTGATGATGATGATGATGATGATTAAAATTAGCACGATGTAGATAGCTCCTTACTAATGTCTCCTAATGTTGAGTTGGATTAAAAAAAGACGAAAATATTTACGTAGCAATGTTACCCCCTCTGAACAATAGTATTAATTATCCGTATTAATTATAGTTAACCAGCCTCAATCTGAGTTTACACGAGCTGTATGTTGGGCCTTCTTGTGTGTGTTATTATGGCGGAGATAATTATCTATATTGAAGTCCTATTTCGTCTCACATCTGGCCTATTACAGCAATTGCTTGGACTAGCTTCCATATTTATATAGACAAGTTGCTGAAAGTTACCGTTTTCCGGTCATTAAAAAAGTGTTCGGTGCTGTATAGGCAGAACAGATGCCTGATGATCGCATTAAGCATGAAACTCGGAGTAGCAGCTTTGAATAGTCCTGTTCTATACACCAATTCATTCATTAAGTTGATTATCCTTTTCTACTAGGCATGAGACCGACTGGCCTTTGGGGCTACAGGCATGAGACCGGATTTGTTTGGTATTACACGTTGCAAATTTAATGAATCCAGATGAAACAAATGCTTTCCAGCTAGAAGAAGAGTGGGTCGTACTTAAACTGGCCCCAATAGATAAGGTTTTATTCGGGTCAGCTACAACAACAATCTATGAAATAAGCGTATCTAGATAAAATCCTATGCAGTTTCAGACAAATCATTTCAGAAAGTCGTGCAATATCAAGAAAAACTCTTTGCTCTTTCGGATTCACTTCTGTGTTAGCAGGACTTTAGGAGATAATTCAACAACCAATGTTACATAAGCGAAAATAAGTCAGCGACATCCAGAGAAAGTAAAAGTTGAGCTGAATAGCTATCTCATTACAATCAAGGTATATTAAGCTATTGTTACAGACTGTTTACAGAACATATAGAACAATAAATATCGAACATGAAAAAACATTAAACGATGCTTTATACGAACCATTCTGTTTGAAATTCGTAAACCTCAAGCTCACATACTTGAAGATATTCTTGCCTGTTCAAGAACACAGTCACATACCGACCAAGCAAAGGCCTAGGACAATCGAACTTTTTCAATTCACCACTTGCCAACCTTCCATCTTTCACGCAAAGCGCATTGTTTCGTCCACCACTTGATCTATCATCCCCAACACTGACATCGAATGGATTGATTTTTTCTTGACCCCATGTTGCGCCATTTCTTATTTGGACACTTGCGACCGCAACTTGCCTTGTCAGGTCCACTTGCCACCAGGGTTCGTAGTTCAGATCTGTGATACTGCATCGCTCCCAGTCTCCAGTTCTGTCACCGTCATTTCCAAAGCTGGCAACTAATGTGACTCCATTTACGGTTGATGTTGATGAATGTGAGGACGGCTTTTTATCAGCGATATTCCCTGGAACGCCTGGAATTTAGGTCAAATCAAAATAATTTCATCGCAATCTCAAAAACCACTTTCCTTAAATTGAATTGCCATAAAGAAGCAGGCAACAAGTTCCTAAATTATCAAAATATCATATTGCATTCTATTCGTATAAAGACATCTTGCAGAATATTACATTTTTCTATTCATCTAAAAGATTACATCAAATTCCAGTATACTTTTAGGCTGCAACACGATAATAGAAGGATGAAGTTGCAACGTGATAGCTTGGTTGGTTACCTATGATATTCCCCTAGAAGGGAAACAAAACTAAGCCTGAATGAATTCAAGATTTTCGACTGAATACAAAAACAAAGCACTTCTTTCACAATTACTACAGATCTTTTCTACACACATAAAAGGATTTACTATCCAGTTATTGATTACTAACTAGAGCTGTTGATTACATGGCTTTGGAAGTAACAATTCTTCAAAAATTGGAAATTGCGCGAATATATAAATCAATCGATTTGCAGCAAATGACTGGATGCAATTAGAATCTTAAATAACAACAGATCCTTCCAGTTACTAAAGCAAAACTCTTATTATAGTGTATGTTTGAGTTATTATATTCTTATTATTCTAAGCAACAAGAACTTCTGCAGGTTGATTAAGTAATTAAATTTCGGCAAAAATATTAAGGAATTGCATCTGAAAAATCTTTAATCACAACAGTGTTTTCAACAGTGATAAACAAATGCAAATTTTCAAATGTAATGATAAATTCCGATGTTGTCAAACGTAAAAACAGATTCCAATTTCAATTTATGGGAATATAAAATCAGTTGATCGTCATTGCAAAGTGTGTTTAAAGTTGGTAAGAAGTGAGCTGTTTTCTTCCAGTATAAGGTTAAAAGACAAAGTTGTCTGGCTCCCCAATCAAAGAAGATGCATTCTCAAATGTATGTCTTGATTTTGAAATGTTATATTATATATGTTTTTATATCTGTTCTTCCACAAAATTCAACTTTTTTTACCTGTTTGTCCTTTCCTTGATTCCCGGCGTTGCTCCATTCGCTTGTTTTGGACATTGTACTTCTTTCTTTAACTTTTAGTTCAGCATTCTAACGGAAGATTTTTCTTGTGACAAATAATTTTATCTAAGATGATTTTTATAAATAATTTCTGTAAGCTTTCTCTTGATTCATGAAACTATATCATCAAAACTTTTTATGCTTATAAACAACCATTGTTGCTAGGTTTTATGGGCCTCTTTGTGTGTATACCTTTAATGGACAAGGAGATTTTCTAATTGCTTATGTAGAAAACGGCTAGTAAAAAGTAAGCCTTGATTCAGTACTAATTTTTTCCAGACTGTTGCTGCTTGTGATTTCTGTAAATATAAATGGAGAAATACTTCGTCTGCCATGCAAGATCTTCGCAAATTTTACTGCTGTGTTTCATGATCACTCACTTAGTTCTACATTTCGTTCTTTGGACAATTTGGATGAACAGATGTGTAAGGCTGAATGCATCATGGAGCATCGATGCAAGTCGATAAATTTAAACAGAGAGTTGGGTATTTGCCAGTTGAATAACAAATCAGCACAGGATCCCAAAGATTTCATTGAAGCACAAAAAAAGGAGGGTTGGACATATCATTCAACCCGTTTTGAAGAGGAAAATGTGAGTTTTATATTGAAATACCTATTTAAAATTCAACTAACTTTATAAATTTGAAAACTAATTTGGTGACAGAAAATGGATTGCGTTCCTACCAAACAAAAGAGTTCCGTCATTTATGAATTTACGTGCCAGTGTGATTCTGGCTACGTAAGACGCACAACCCAAAGATTGGGGGATAGGATAAAACAGCATGTTCCTTCCAACATACGAAACAAAACTGCCCCTCAAAGAGAACAGCCTCCTCGATCTTGTAGGTCTAGAAACACTGTTAAAACAAGTGATTCTGCCATTGGTCAACATCTTTTAGACAACCCAGATTGTGCAAAACTCTATAATGACGACATGTTTCGGATAATTGGCAGAGCCCGGTCGTCCTTCCATCTAGTAGTTTTGGAGTCAATCTACATAAAAACGAAAAAGCCGCCATTGTGTAGACAAAAGGAGTTCGTTTTCTCTCTTGGACTCCATTGGTAATTTTTCTTTAGGCTCGCGGCACTGATTGGCCAACTATACCGGTCTTGTTCTTGCGTTTTTCTGATTGGCCTATTTCGATCCACAACTGGGTATATATTTTTCCATCGTGTTTTCTCGGAACCTATTCTGACGTTTTATGCTCTGAGGATTGTCAGACGAAAAAGCTTTTAGTATGTCGTAAAATGATTGCTTTTTTCAAAGCCATTTTTAAACTTTAAGACTAATATAGCACTCGTGATATAATTTTATTAGACGTAGATACGATTAATCATTCATGAAATAAAACTTTTACATTGCAGGTTGGTCAGTTTTGCCAAGCAAATGATCCTTGCAGCGCCGGACATAAATGCATTGACACTTGCTACTGCCCAGGGTATAGATGCATTGGTAAATACAATAGTAACTACATTGGTATCAAGCTCTTTTACTTGAGTCAAAGTAGGCAGCTTTCGAGGTACAAAGACTTTGCTTAGTATTGTGCATAAGAAGAGTTTTTCTTACAATTTCTTTTTGTAAATTATCTTCCACCCACAGCAAAGATAATCGCCTATAAGAAGCCATCTTCCCAATCATCAACCGATACATATGACGGAATAGAACTTGTTGCAAGCTTTGGAAATGATGGTGACAGAACGGCAAACTGGCAGAAATGTAGTTTCACCAGTTATGAAGAGCAGCCCTGGTGGCAAGTGAATCTTGAAAAGGTAGCCGCTGTCACACATGTTCGGATAACAAATTCTGTAGACTGGCCTACTCATGATATAAACCCATTCAATGTTAGTGTTGGGAAGGATAGTTCAAACGGCGGAAGAAACAATGCGCTTTGTGTAAATGGTGGAAGGTTGGCTAGCGGCGAGATGAAAACTTTTTATTGTCCAAATCTGATGATGGGTCGCTACGTGAGTGTGTTTTTGAACAGGAAAGAATTTCTTCGGGAAAGAAGTATGCGAGCTTGAGGTTTATGAAGGTATGTTTCAAATAATCTAATTATTTGTGGCTGGTTTGTTATAAATTTGTTTCAAATATTCTATCTTTCTTTTTTTGGTTCCTGGTTAAGTATATGGACCAGGCAATACCACTTAATTTGTTGTAAAAATACAAAGTTCTATATATTTGTCTTCACCTAAAAAGTACAGACAAAGTCTAAATGAAGAACGAAATTTTTTTCTTTCACAGGTTTTTGTATTGGCATAATTCTGATCAGTAAATAAGTTACAGTTAAAATAAAATTAAATCCAAACGTGAAATTATTATTCAAACTAAATGCCAAAATGGCTAAAAAAGATAATGTGACGAAAATATCTCATTGATTGATTGACTTTTCATTAAGGATTTGGCATGCAAGCTCAAAATTATCTTTTACAATTGATGTACATGCAAATTGTCTTAAATAACTGTCTATTAAAACCAAAACCTAAGGCAAAAAAAGTAAAAAAAGTGATTACTGATCTAAACCTTAAAAGACAGCTTCAATACTATTATTATGAATATGGCCTAAAGAAGATTTATATATAAAGTTTTGTCGTTGATAACAGGATGCAGATCTATATGTGATTGTTTAGTTGTCATGCCTTATGTTGTAACATGCTAAGCTTAAACGTTTTTAAAATGTTAGTCTGTAACACTTAGCATAAAATAACAAAATACTTCTATTAATAACAGGCATGCGATGTGTTATCTCGATCAAGATGAATCCAATGAATTTTAAAACTAAGATTCATTGTTCTTAATCTGACCATAATTTTGATAACAGCGGAGAATTTGGCATATAAAAAGCCGTCCTCGCATTCATCAACTTCCATCATACAAGGAATCACATTAGTTGCCAGTTTTGGAAATGATGGGAACAGAACTGGGGATGTGTTTAGTTGCAGTATCACAAAACGTGACAGGGCACCCTGGTGGCAAGTGGATCTTACAAGGCAAGCTGCGGTCGCAAGTGTCCGAATAAGAAGTGGCACAGCTTGGGGTCAATTGAAAATCAATCCATTCGATGTCAGTGTTGGGGATGATAGTTCAAATGGTGGACGAAACAATGCGCTTTGTGTGAAAGATGGAACGTTGGAAATCGGTGAATTAAAAAAGTTCGATTGTCCACAGGTCCTGATGGGTCGTTACGTCAGTATCTTTTTGAATAGGCAAGAATATCTCCAAGTATGCGAGGTTGAGGTTTATGAAGGTATGTATATTCACATGAAAATTTACTCCTTTAATGTTGGTCACGAAATGTAAATGTAACTTGCATCTTGCTCATTGGGCCATTACTTTTGATAAAGCAACTGATTTTTTGGCTTTAACTACTTTTGGCATTTCATCGGCTAATCCAAATAGAATGGGGCCCAATAATACAAGCAAACAATGTGAAAAATGTATTAACCTGTAGAGAAACATCTAAAGAGAAAAAATGCATAGGCCAATTTGCATGGAGGTCTTGTAAGACCAAAAGCAATGTCGAAGAGAACTCTTTTTGCAAAATGGCTTCCGATGGTCCCGAAAAGGTAAGCTGTCCATGAAATGGATCTAAAAAATGATTCTAAGCGGCTTTAGTGGAGGAAATAGCAGTTTAGCGAAGATTTCATTATCAAAACCCGTTTTCTTGAAAATGGTTCCTGACACTTTGGTGCTGGAAGTCAAGGATATATAAGCCATTGACATTGTTTAGTACAACTTTTGATTGTATAGATATGTACTGTCATAGAAATGTACTTAGTTAGCATACCTCAGGTATATATATGAGTATATTTTCATTTAATTTTTGAAACTAACATTATTCTTTAATTACTTGTTAGCGACCAAAGGTGAAACTGAGTCGCACTATAATATTAATGACTCCAAGGCCGGATACGTCTATTTCAAAATATATAACGTGAAACTCGCATTTGTTTTTCTTTCCAAAACACTAAAATAAACACTATATCCAATTCTTATTGAAGCTTGAGTCTTTGATTATTTTTGAATTATTTTTAAATTTCAGCGATTTAAATTGAGCATTAAAATTTATCTAGACTATATTCTTAAAAACGAGTGTAGCCTGAATTGAATTTTATGTTGAATTTTCTTGGAGTTAAAAAGCTAAGAGTTTCTGCATATTATTCTGTTAGTAGAAATTATATTTTTGAAACAAGTAAAAAGAGGCTTGATATTTATTCTGTCATTTTGTGATATCAAAAGTTTATTTTAACATGAACTTTCCATTTTAGATGTATTCTGAAACAAAGCTTGATAAATCTATATTTATTCTCCACTTTCTGGCAAGCACGAATGCATTGGAAGAGAATTGTAGTATATCTGCTACAATCAGCAAAAGAGGACATTAAAAATGCACAAAGATTTCATGTTATATGTTTGAATTTTCTGTACCGCAAAGTTTGGAGATGGCATGAAATATTGTAAACATAGCACGCTGAGGTACTTTTCGTCTGACAATCTTCAGCCAAAGAGACAATAGTGACAGTTTGCACAAAATCTTAGATTGCTGTCATCGTCTGCCATGGAAAATGAGCCATCGGCTTTTGATCTAGCTTCTTTCGACAGCAAAAGTTTGCTTTCTCTCTTTGGCCAAACACGGATTTAAAAAAGGCCTATTCATTCTCTTGAGCCACTGTCGATCCATGCCTGGATGTAAATTTTCTGCCTACCATTGGTCATTATCATTTGATTATACTCTGAAGATTGTCGAACGCAAATACCTTCAGCAGACTATGTTACCAATTTTTCATGGAATCTTCAAAATTTATCAAGAAGTAACCCTCATTGTAATTTATGTTTTTCTATCTATTAAGTACATTAATTATGAACAGTAGGGGCGAAGGCTGACAATTTTTTTTGGTTTGTGCTTTGTGCTTCATTCAAGAAATTTCAATTACAAAAAATCAACTTTTTTCTGAAAGATTATTTACAAAGACTGTTTCAAGGATGGATAGCTTGTTTTTTTCTTTAAGCTCTAAGAGCTGTCAACAAAATTTTTAACAACAAAAAGCAGAAAATACATCATAAATATATATTCTGCAAACTGTCTTAATTGTTCTGACTTGGTTATATATAGCAAAGCAAAGACCACTTTATCGTGTTAGGAAGTGATATGAATGACAGTATTGTTATTTGACTTATGATATTATAGTCTCCTTGATCTTCAGAAAATCCAATTCGAGCTTAAAAATGGTCACACAGAAGGATTTTATGTATTTGACGTTACGCTGCAATAGTTATACTCGTAACGTGGAAAATAAAATGATATTAAAGTGTGATGCAAAAGAGTTTTCTATTTTCTCTCCTTTACTAATGGAACACTTTGTTCTATATAGCTTTGGATGGTTATTTGCTCGATCTTGGCACATTCTACGCTGATGGTAGCAGCAAAATGCATATAAAAAGCCGGTAAAACTAAATACAGATGCACACAAAAGGACCAACGCAAAGTATGTTAGGTCTAATTTTGCAATGCAAAGTAAATACCTGTTCTAACAAACAGCAAATACACTAGTGTCACAAAACATCTTATCTAAATTCTGTGCTAGTGCATAAGTGGTCAAAGTTTTGCCCAAGGAGCCTAAAAACCGAAATCACTGTCAATGTAAAATTCATAATGGAACATGAAGAGTTTGTTGTTCAAAATCAGACTTGCATGTAATGCCCCTTTATAACGTCAAATTCCAAATACTTAGTTTCTAAAGACTCGTCTATCCAAAATCATGACCGAATATATAGTCCAAATTTTTCATGCATTTAATTTTCAATATATCACTTTACAACGTATCTCAGAATTTTGCCATGCCAAAAACTGAAGTGGTATTTCACAAGAAGGCATATTTTCCCCTGCAACAAGCTTTATCCATTGGCTGCAAGAGTCTCAAATTCCGTTTTCTTCAGTCACCAAAAGATCTCAAATTAAGTTGTCATAATCTCCAGCTACACTCAAGCTAATAAGAACCAACTAATTTAAATTAACAGCGCTAAATATAATGTAAATCAATTATAACCGTTGTTGCATACGTATTCCTTGTGAAGATCACATGTACAATTGAACGATTCAAATTGAGAGACTTTTTACTCAAATATATGTAAAGGTAGGGAGTATTTTATTTCGCTTGAACCTGGGCTTACTTTAATCAGTTTTACTCTTAAGAAAAAATGTTGGCAAAAAGTATATTTGAGATTGCTTTGGACTAGTTCATGGCTTTCTGTAATTTAAAAACTGTATTTAATTGCAATTACGTTGGGGTATGTTGCACAGGTTGATAAAGAAAGTTCTACTATTCTACAGATTGTTGCCATTTGCCCGACATTTGACGTACCTGAAACGTTTTCAATATAAATGCATTAAAAATCATACGCAGGTTGAAAAAGCGGTTAATTGAAAACATGTTTGAATAAAATTCATCCTTTATATTTGCTGCCCTGAATATTTAACCAAGTGACAAATATGACCATTTCAAGAAATCATTATACCTTTTTTTTAATTTGGATAATGTAAACAATATATTTTTCCAGTTTAATTCATCGGTAAATTTACAAAATATTAATAAATTCAGTTCAATCAAAATCTTCAATGTTTGTTCAATAAAAAGCTTGTACAGAATGATCAATAAATGAAATTTTATTCTATTTGATGAAGCATATTTATCAAAACTTTTTCAGAAATTTTTTTTTGCGCTAGTTGATAATTGATGTGCCCCAATTGATTTGGAGCATTTTATAACAAATATCTAATAAAAAACAGTTCATACAGTTAATTAAAGAAATATATTTTATATGCATATTAATCTTATCATCATTCATTTTATAGCTCTGAATAATAATTGCTTTTGCAGGATGTTAAAGCAATGAGTTTGCAGCAAAAATTGTTGTAATTAAAACATCTTAAATAGCAACAGTTTCTGCAAGTTATTAAGTCAAATCATTTTAAAGAAATTGTTAAACACTTTATTGCTTAAATATTCGAAACAAATGCAAACAACCAAATTTATAAAGAAATTCAAATGTAGGAAATTTCAAAACGCATTTCAATTCTGATTTATAACAACTGTTTTTGCAAGCAAAAAAGCAATTGATTATCAAACCAAGTCTTCTACCATTAAATCATCTAAGTCTTATTCTACATTTGAAAAAATGGAATCACCTGATGGTTACTTGTAAGAATGCTCAAAGATTGTATGGGGTGAGCTGTTTTCTTCCAGTGTAAAGTGAAATAACAATATTTTCTAGTTTTCTGATAAAAGGATATGCATTATCAAATGTACCTATTTTTATTTTATTTTATATAGTTTCATTTCATCCAAAGTATTAACTTGATATTCAGAGTATTCAAAAGTAACCCCAAAGAATTTGAAAAGTAAAGAACTAATGTTCCGAAATCTTTTTAAAATTTTGAGAATATTCTGGCTTGAAAGCGTGACAAACCTTAAATAGTTTTGCTGGCAGAAAAAAAAACCTGACCTGGTTAAAAACTCAGAAGAACTTGTTCTAGAAGAAGAATTTTTATGGAGAAAGAATTTTTAACATATATAATTTTGATCAAGAGTTACTAAAACTTATATACAATCATTTTTGTTAGTTGTTGATGCGCCTCTACCTGTCTAAACCTGCAATATAAAAGGAGTATTACTATTTGCTTTTGTAGGAAACGGCTAGCGAAAAAGAGACTTGACTAAGAAATAAATCATTTTCAGATTGTTGCTGCTGGTGATTTCTGTACGTAACTGTAAATAGAGTAATACTTCGTCTGCCATATAAAATATTTGCAAAATTTTTTGTGGAGCTTTTTAAACTATGATCTGCATTTCATTCTTTGGAAATTTGGCAAACAGATGTATAAGACTGAATGCATCATAGAGCATCGATGCAAATATATTAACATAGAAATGAATTGATTATTTGCCAGTTGAACAAATGAACAGAACAGTATCCCTAAGATTCTTGATGTTTTGATGACATTAAAGAGAGAAATGTGCGCAAATTTTTCAAAATTAATGCAAAGAACGAAAGAAATGAGACTTATTTCATATATGTTCTGACGATTTTTATTCTGAAGAGTGTTAAACGAAAAGCTTTAGTATGTTTCATAATGTTTGCTTTTTTCAAAGCCACTTCATCATGCCATTAAAGACTCTTCAAAGAACATACATACGGAATGATCATTATAAAACATGAAATCTACCAATCAGTGGCATAGCGTCCGGGTATTCAAGGTATTCAGTGAATACCCTGAGATTTCTGGGAAAAAATATCAATACGACGTATAATTATGATAAATAAAAAATGCTTTAGGGCTACTTTATTCTGGTTGATTTCGTTACCTTTGATGTTCTACATTTTGTACAAGTACAAAATATCACGAAATGCATGGGAACCATAACGCTGCGAAGCATAGAGAAGCTGAGAGATCTTTGAAGCTAATTTTGAAGATTGAGCTACTTTATGATGAATGGAGATCGGTCAGGAATACGCAGTGAATACCCTAGAAGGTATTTTAACCAATCAAAATGCTCCTTTCCATGAATAATATTTGCTCTTAATCAGCTAAAACAATTGTCATGTACGCTGAGAAATATGCAGCGTACAGCCTCAAAGTTGGTTCAAAATAGTCTCGTTTTGAGATCGATATAAACAGTTAATGGACGTCGGAGCTGTTGGGGTGATGCAGTTTCATTGAAAACAGTAAATATGACTTAATTCAAAGCTCTTGCAATGTCCGTATTACTGTTTCGTAATCATTCTCTCATTTGACCCCTAATCTTCATTTACCCCGTATTGAAGCGGGCTACCGTTTCTGCGAATCTGGTCGCGCGATCGCGCGACTGTTGTTCTAGACGTGCGCAACTAACCCAGTAGCAGTGATTCCCCATTGCCCTGGCGATCGCGCAACTGCTTTTGGGAGTTGAATAGATTTTAACTTTTCTCTGACCAGATTCTCACGAACCAATAAGATGCTTTATTTTTCTTGTCTGGTTTACGTCGTAAAATGCCTTATCACCCTGTCTTGTTTTCTTTGGCGCTTATCCAAAAAATCAACACTACGCTCTTCTACGCTGAGAATCTCGTTTAAACGATGGTAAAAATAACAATTAGGCCAGAAGTCATGTCGATTTTACGCCAGTTTCAGCAAAGTTAATCCCTTACAATAAATCTTGGGTTTGAAAATGGAAGCACGGGCAATACGGAATCGCAGACGGAATGGTCTGAAGAATTATCTATTGAGGAACTTAAATCCTGGTTTCCATATAGCCTTAAGGCTGCCTGCGACTGCCTGCGACTGCTTTCTGCCATCTTCCATCTTCCACCCTTACAGTAGCGCCGGCAAATAGAAACGTTCTGTTTTCAATTGCGTGCAGGATCGGTAACTATGCCGGTAACTTGGTAAAGTTTGAGTGGGAAAATCTGGCGGGCAAAATTCAACAACAAAGCCCTGTTTTCTATTGGTTCTTGCACATCACATGATCCGTTTGAACAAAAGAATGCCGCAGGCAGCCGCAGGCAAGGCGTTTCCATTTGTAATTTGTTTGCCGGCGGTACCGGGAGGCTGCCGTAAGAGCCGGGAAAAGTTGAACGAGTTCAACCTTTTCCCGGCTCTCCCGGCAGTCTTACGGCACTTCAAACAGCTGCCTGCGGTACCGTTAGAAAGCGTTTCCATAAAGAATTATCTGCCGGGGATACCGTAGGGATGGAAGATGGAAGATGGCAGAAAGCAGTCGCAGGCAGCCTTACGGCTATATGGAAACCAGGCTTAAACAATATCGTTGTTTATGGGATACCTCATGCCGATCTTATAAAGATGGCCCTAAAAAGCAGCAATCTTGGCGGGAACTGAATCAGAAATTTAAAAAAGAGGGTAATTTTTGTTTGATTTTTTCCTTCAATTTTAATGACGTGTTTAGACTCTACACAATGTAAAATCGTACTTCCTTGTGCATTTCATCAGTTTTTACAGACTTTTGACTCTCTTTCTTTGTCACCGTTTGTATTTCGTTTTCAATGTGTGTTTCTGGCTCATTCACGTTTATTATTAACGATAATGTGACAAAAAATACTTTGCAGCATGGTATACCATATGTAAATATACCGTAAAAGCTCTAAGTCAGGGGAGCTCATATTCTTTTTAGTTCCAAAGTGGATGCTTAAAAGAGAGGGGGGCTTATTTGAAATTTTTGCATGATAAGAGGGTCTTAATAGAGCTTTAACTGTATGTATGATGTGGTATACAAATATTCATATAAATATAATTTTAAAAACATTGTTAAGTAATACATTTCAACTAGACTCTTAGGTATTTTTGTCACTAAAAGATCGAAAACGTCGATATTGAGTTTTCTGGATTCGCATTTTCGAATTCTGATTAATTTGGAATTCTGATTTTCCAGAGGACACCTTAAAGAAAGTTTGGAAAAATCTAAAGGATTGCTTCACAAAGTCCATCAAAAAAAGGTAACTGATGACACGTTCTGTGGTTGCATCCGGAAAACTACCGAAATGTAAAATATTTGATCAGATGACTTTCATTTTTTATTGCGAAAAATACATATATTCTGCGTGTCGAATTACTTTCCACCATCCTCCCTCCCTCTCCAAGAAACGAAAATCTAAATTTATAAAAGATTTAAAATACGTGTTTCAAATACGCCCGCACTCTTTATCATCAAGTTTTGATTATCAATTTAATTACATGTTCTGAATGTTCTGATGTAAAATTAGATATTTTCTAATAAAATAAACTTTTTTTCTGATAAAACAATTAATCGTCAAATGGATCTTGTGTGGATGAAATAGTTTCCCATTGTCATAGGACAGAACCCGCTGGTAAATCAAAATAATCTCTGAAATTGTCTCTTACTACCTTGGCAGCCCTTGTATGCTTATTTGAGCCTGCCTTTTTAAGAGGGAGAAGCCGGCCCATCGAATATTGTCTCTTTCAAACACAGTCCCCCAAAAACGGCCTTTTACCGTTTAAATTCCTCGGCTTGTATTCGGAATTTTACGGTATATCTTCTCAAAATCAAGGAACACATTCTACAAAGCAAATACTTTTATGCGCAGTTTTATGGATCGATGAATCACCTGCCCATATAAAAGCCAGAAAAAAATAGGGTCTATTCAGGATAAGCAAAAAATCTTCATCTCAAAGACATCATGAGAGTAATTAAATCAATTGCGGAAAATGACATGGCAAAGCATTTTGGTTTTTGTGTTTTTTCCCCAACACAACAAACTTGTTTGTTTTCCAAACACACAGCGCTAGCAATATTTTTTAAATGTTTGATCCCTTCGTTTTATTCAATGAAGCAAATTTACAACTGTAATTTTCATTTACGATGCAGGTGCTTGAGTTCGAATTGAAGAGGAATTGGGTACTTTGATTAATTGCAAGTAAACATAGAGTCAGTTTTAATCTCGAGGTACAATTTAACGAATCTATAACTGACTTCACACAGCTCAAACAACGATTACTCTTAGTTGCTGCGCAACAGAAGTATAGTAATGTCACACAGCTCATTATAGATTTAGTCTTGCACATGCAAATCAATCAGAAACATGCCTTTAAAACATGCCATCTTTGTTGTTTTGGTACTATTTAGCGCAAGCAAGGTGATTTCGATGCTTGTAACACAAGGAACATATTTCAGAACAATTGAAACAAATGACGGTGACAATTCTGATATTGGAAATGACGAGCTAGTTTCGACTGAATTCTTTCATAACTATGGTCTTGATGAAAGCTGTAAGTATATAGGATATTCTGCAGATGATAAGAGGTACAGAAAAGCATCCAGTGCTGAAGAGCTCCAGCAGGAAAAGGGATACAATCGAGTTTGGAAGAAGATGGTGTCATTGAATGTCGCATTTAGGAAACCGTCCTTTCAGTCTTCGGTACGTTTTTTTGAAGGAATCAATTTGATTCCGGGCTTCGGAAATGATGGAAACATAACTGGAAAATGGCAAGGATGCAGTCTCACGGAAAATGACGAAAACCCGTTTTGGCAGGTGGACCTTCTTAGGGAAGCTTACGTGACGAGTGTTCGAGTAAAAAGCACTGAGGGTTGGGGCAGTGGTAAAATCAATTCATTCAGTGTAAGTGTTGGCAATGATAGATCGGAGGGCGGCCGCAAAAACCCACTTTGTGTTACAAATGGGCAGGTGGACAAAGGTCAATTGAAGAAATTTGATTGCGACAATCTACTGGTTGGTCGATTTGTGAGTCTGTTTATTAACAGGAAAGAATATCTACCAGACTGCGAAGTCGAGGTTTATGAAGGTATGAAGAATTAATCCAATTTACTATCTAAGTTGTAACCAGCAGCGTCATTAGCAGGGTTTGGGATAAAACTGGGATATTTTTAATCTAATTATAAGACGTTTCTCAGACCTGCTGTCACCAAGAGTTACCTTACGTAAATGGCATGATTGCTGTTCTTCACGAAGGCTTATGATTTTTATTTTCTTCTGCATCGATAAACCCTTTTTGTTTTTAGTTACGATTTTTGAGTTAAGTTGTTGATAAGACGATAGTGGAACAGGGGAAAACGCCCCATCCCCTCAATTTATTGAAACTTTAAGGAAAATAATTATTTTTTACTGCATTGTGTTTCTATGATTAAAAAGCCACCATTACGTAACAAAAAATTACCCATGGACTTTCCTTTGGGAGAATAAGGGCGACTCCTGTTGGTAAAAGGATACTACCAATAGAAAGGCTGCGTCTAACAATATTAGTTTGTCCTGCAAATGCATTGGCATCTGGTGCAGCCACTAAAAGCTAAAAGTAACCCCTCTGTATCTCTAGGATGAACGATTTTGACATGCAAGGGGTTTTCACAAGTTTTTCAAAAATTACATTTTCTCTAACTCTGCCTCAGCTTGTTCTAAATTTTTCTTCATTCTGATCAATTTTGAGGCTTGTGTTCTAACAAAATTGTTCTTATTAGAAAATGGCTGTGCATATAGGAATGCTCGAATAAAATAAGAATCGATTGTAGCTTGACCGTCCGGGACAAGGGGAATCAAATCAAGGTGCTTTGTCACCTACCAATAAGCGACGGAACCGAACTAGAAACTTTGTGGACCAACTTAAGCTTTACAAACCAACGTATAAAGGATTGGCAGGGAGGGGGGGAGGGTTATCACACTTCTACATCCCCGCTAGTAACACCCTTGAGAATCAGCCATACTACAATATTTGCTTGAGAATCCTGAATGACAAATCATGTTGCAAAATTTTGTTTTTTGTTTAATCTTTTAATCTGGAGTACGAAGGATTTGATAAAGAAAATAGGGTGAATGAACAGATTCGCAATGTACAATCGATAAATTATCATTATTCGTATAATTAATTTTTAATTTTTATTATAAAATATCTCCGAGCTAAATTTATAACTGATTTGTAATTTATAATAAAATTTAGTTATTAGGATTAGAGAATCATCAAAATTTTGCTCCAGTTGCAAATTCTTCTCAATTTTCATTTTTGAAGGAAATATCGCGTACAAAAAGCCATCTTCGCAATCATCAACATCTACAATAGAAAGCATCCCATTAGTTGCCAGGTTTGCAAATGATGGTAACAGAACTGGGGATTGGCAAGGATGCAGTATCACAAAAGCTGACGTGACACCCTGGTGGCAAGTGGACCTTACAAGGCAAGCTGCGGTCGCAAGTGTCCAAATAAGAAGTGGCGCAACTTGGGGTCAATTGAAAATCAATCCATTCGATGTCAGTGTTGGGGATGATAGTTCAAATGGTGGACGAAACAATGCACTGTGTGTGAAAGAAGGAAGGTTGGCAAGTGGTGAATTGAAAAAGTTCGATTGTCCACAGGTCCTGATGGGTCGCTACGTTAGTGTCTATTTGAACAGGAAAGAATTTCTTCAAGTATGCGAGGTTGAGGTTTATGAAGGTATGTGCTTGAACTTAAGGCTTTCTTTCGAACATACCATAGGTATCAGACCAGAGCCTCGTTATTTCTGAGATTTAATGATAGAGGCTATGGCACCCGGGGTATTTCGAATATAGAGTAAAAACTCTCGCAGTCACTGCACTGAAAGTCTTTGCGTCTACAAATTGTTGAAAAATTTTCGCTGCCAATCGATCATGCGATACATACATTGAGGACAAAAATTTTCAGCGGTTAAAATTTCGGACAATGAACTTAGTTGAAGAAATTTGATAACCTGATGTGGTTTTGCTTCATACATGCAAAAGACTGTTCAAAATTTTCCTGAAAATTTCTCTGTCCGAAATTTTAAAAGTATGACAAATTTTTAACCATATCAAACAACGAAACTACATAAGGACAGATTTTCAAGAAAATTTTGAACAGTCTTTTGCATGTGTGAAGCGAAACCACATCAGGTTATAGATTCACATTTACACAAAAGTTTTAAGAAACTTGAAAGAATATCTGACTATTGAAAACATGACATGTCAAGAAACATTATGTACAGGAACGGCTCAAATCCTTAGTTTAGTGGCTCAGTAATTGACGATGAAAACAATAATGATAATTATTTGAACTGGTGGTCCTATTAACTTGGAAAGGGGCTTTTTTCAAAAATTTTGTTGCCAGTCATGTTTAAAGATCGTAGACTTTGCTTTAGTCAATATACACTGCGCATGCGTTGGTCATACAAAATTTATCGGCGTGACAACTTTCCGGACAAATTTGCTACCCTGAAAGTTGTTTTACTTAATATAGTTTTCGATCCAGTCCTCCCAGGTGGTGCCTTCTATTTTGTATATTGATCTTAGCCTCTGTTTGGTGCTTTCTGGTGACTGGGGGGTTGTACAATATAGAACAATTACATTCTTTGGCTTTAGTTATCTTGGACATGATATCCTCGACTATCAAAATGGCTAAAATGGCTTAGTACTACAAGAATCCAAGGTTCACTGTTCAAAAAAGTCTATTTTTTTTCAAAACTGTCAAAAGTTGAAAGAATGCATGGGCCCATTGATACTTTAGCTTTTCACCCTGGGTACCAGACCCACATAATTTCGATCGCAGGACTAGAAGATTGGAGAACAGGAGCGAAGGAATAAATATTCGCCAGTTTCATCAATAATAATTATAATCGTTTAAGAACCACGCCCGTATCTAAAGCCATACACATTTTGTCGGCAAACCACCGGTTTTGCAGCCCCCCCCCCATCAAAATTTTCTAGCGACCGCATTGGCGAAGGTCCCCGCTTCTCCGCTTAGTTTTCTATTTACGCGCGTGAAATTGTGTGGCTCTGGTACTGAGGGTACTTGGCCTTCCTAAAACCAAGAAACAGAGTTCTTTAAAGTAAGCTTCGGCAACACCATACTTTGATAATTTCAAAAGCAACAAATGATGCTCCATTGGCATTTTTCAAATCTAAGTAAACAACACTAGACTTTCATCAATGCAAGCACCACTTCAGCGTGCAGATCTCACCAATGTATAAAGATTTGCTTTTGGCTTGAAAGGATAATCCAATATTTTTGTTAATTTTACGCACATATTTTGGGGTGGTATCATTAAATTTAAAAATCCCCTACTGATACCTCAATCTCAGTTTAGGATAGCCGTAACTAATTATTGTTCTTATTTCGATAAATTTCTTGACTCCTTTTGCAAATTTCATGTTTCCAGCTTTTGCTTTCACTGCATTCTTTTTAAAACTTCAAGCCTGGGAACACAATTTGCTGAATATCATACCCTGGGAACCAGACTCACTATATATGAAATAAAATAGAGAGTCTGGTCTAGTGCGCCCCATTCTCGTTCTGGTGTGCTGATATTAACCAATCCGGAGCGAGTGTACAGATTTCTGTACGTTCAAAGGTCACAGCGAAACAATAAACTTAGCTCTGGTGTAAAACATTGAACAGAACAGAACATAAATAAATGCTAGCGACCGTAACGATTGAGTTTGAAGATGCTGTTAAAACTGTACTCAAAGAATATTTTCCGCATATTGTGGAACTGAACACAGAACAGCATTGAAAGCTTTGTTTGTAGAGAGAAGAGACACCTTCGCCATATTGCCAACTGGCTTTGGAAAGTCTCTGATATTTCAGGCTGTGCCTCTCGTTGCAAAGAAATTAGGCCTTGTAGTGAAATGCAGTAGATAAGAAACACCGCAAGGGAACAAACAACAATAAACACAGTAAATCAGTTATAGCTAATATTTCGCCCGGCATACGGGGCTTCGCTTGTCGTATTGGCCATATTTGCTGTGATGACCCTCCAACGTGATGATTCTAACCGCCGCGGTGTCCAAGCGCGCTGCCTTCACAGTGAGGAAGTAGACGTTGAAAGTACACATAATTTATGAGGAAAATTACAAAAGACTTTTTTTAAGTTGTATACGATATTTGATAATGATTAACATTTAATAACTGCATTGTGCTAACTTCAATTTCATGCTTCGCACATGTTTTTGCTGCCAAAGGGTGTTTTAAACCTGATTAGATTGTTATCTTGAGGCAGAAAAGTCTATTACCACTGTATTAAAAATGTCGTCTTTGAAGAACTAAATAAAACACATTTGCTTTAAGATTTCCCAAAACTCCTCTGACTACTGAGTTTCTTTGTTATTTATCTGACAGTCTTGTTTCACAGGCCTAGTCTGTTAAATAGACTTCAGTTCTTTCAAGTAAGTTCACCAGAACGAGAATGGGGCGCACTAGACCAGACTCTCTATTATTTTATATAGTGAGTCTGGTACCCAGGGTATGAATATCACAACATTTACAAAGAGCTGACAATGAGCCTAGGTATTTCTATTCCGCAAATGATTCAATTTTTTATTTCAGCTAGTTTCTGGGATGTATGACAAATAATGGTTTCCTAGGATTTATGTCAAATACTGGGTTCCATGAAGTTAATTTCGTTTAATTTTTTGTTAAAATTTGCAAGCGAAGAGTTTCTGCACATCATTTTGTTTAATTGAAATTATACTTTTGAAACAACTGAAAAGATTCTGCGATAATAATACTGTCAGAAGTATGTATTAATGTATGAACTTTGCATTTTAGATGTATTCTGAAAAAAGGCTCAGAAATCACGATTCGTTCTCTATTTCCTGGCAAGCACGAATGCATTTGAAGAGAAAAGCAATATATCTAGCTACTAGCAGCCATAGAGGATTTGCACGATGAATTCAAAATGCACAAAGAATTCATGCTTTTACATAGTATGCACATGAAGCCGCAAAATGTATCCAGTTGTAATTTATATTGTTTGATTTTCATTACTATTCAGTACAGTAATTATGAACAGTGAGGTAGGAGGCACAAATCTTTTAGTTGTGACTTTTGCTAAAAGCAAGAGATTTCCATAATAAAAATCAACTTTATTCTCGAAATTTATCAAGATGTAATAAGTATTGTATTTTAGGGTTTTCTGTCTATTCAGTCAAGTAATTATGAACAGTGGGGTCGAAGGCAGAAATTTCTTTACCTGTGACTTTTGGTTATTCAAGAAATTTCAATTACAAAAAACTACTTTTTTCCGGAAAGATTCTTTAATAAAACTCCTTTAAGGAAGGATAGCTTGATGTTTTCTTAAGCTCTAATATCTGTCAATGCAATTTTTGACTAAGAAAGAAAAAAATCTCTATTCTTTTGACTTTGTTAAATATAGCAAAGCAAAGACCACGATATAGTGTCAGAAACTGATGTGAATTATAGTGTTGTTATTTGATTTAAGCTATTATAGTGTTGTTGATCATATGTAATAATACTTTTTGGGCTTTGTTTAGCAGTTCAGGGTTGATATTATTCAGAAAATTGAATTCGAGCTTAAAGAATCCTCGTAAAAAGTAAAGCTTACTAACTTAAAAGACAAGGCCAGAAGGATTTTATCAATATATTCCTACGTTGCAATAATTATATACGATTCATGGATCATTTAATGATATTAAAGAGTGATGTACAAGAGTTTGTTTTCTAGTTTCCACAACCTTTCTATTTGCTATCCTTTACTAATTGAACACTTTTTTCAACTTCCGTATTGCTTTATAAAGTAGTGTGTTGCTCGATCTTGGCTCATGCAACTCTTATAGCAGCAGCAAAATGCATCTAAGGAGACAGAAAAACTAATTGCAGAAGCACAAAAATGGACCAAGGCAAAGTATGTTAAATCTAATTACGCAAAGCAAACTAAAAACAAGTCCTTACAAACAGCAAACGCAAAGTTTTGCCCAAGGAGTCTTAAAACCGAAATCACTGTCGAAGTAAAGCCAAAATTCATAATGAAACATGAAAATGTTTCTGTTTAAAATCAGATTTTCATAAAATGCCCTTTATAACGTCAAAATCTAAATACTTAGTTTCTAAAGAATCGCTTATCCAAATTTATGATTTGTTCGAATTTTTCATGAATTCAATTTCATAATATTTATCACTTTACAAGGTATCTTAGAGGTTTGCCTTGTTAAAAACAAAAATGATATTACACAGGAAGGCATATTTTCACCTGCAACAATCTAAAACCATCGGCTGCAAGGGTCTCAAATTCCGTAAACAATGTAAATCAAATATTACCTATGTTACATGCGTATTCCTTGCGAGGATCACAAGTACAATTGAATGATTAGAATTCTGAAAGTTTTTTCTTGAATATTTGCAAAGCTGGGGATTATTTCATTTCGTTTGGAACTGAGTTAGCAACAGCTTGTTCAAAATGATCAAGAAATAGAATTTCATTTGCATTTTATGAAGGGTCTTTATCAAAACTTATTTAGAAAATATATTTTGCACAAGTTGTTAAAGCAGTTCATGTACAGAAAGTGGTTTGGAGCATTCTATAACAAATATCTAATAAAACAAATGATTATCAAGGCAAGTCTTCTAAGCATTAGGACTTCTTAGTCGTATTCCACATTTTGAACAAATGAAATCACTTGATGGTTAGTGGTAAGGATGCTCATAAATATATAGAGTGAGCGGTTTTCTTCCAGTATAAAGTATAAAGACAAAATTTTCTAGCTTTGTGATAATAGAAAATGCATTAGCAAATGCGTTTTTTTTACATTATTTTGTATAGTTTTACTTCATAAAAAGTATTCACTTGGTATTCAGGGCTTTCAAAATATTCCCAAAGAATTTTTTTTTTTTTTTTTTATATTCTCATAAAATTTTACAAAACAGACAACTACAAGACGATACCACAGGGAGCATGGAAATACATAGCAACCCTGTGGCCATTACATTAAACATATTTGATTCAAATTAAGGTTGCATTAAATGTTGCAAATTACATGTTACAGATTACTAATAATTAAAGACATTTACAATTTGGATGTTAAAACAAAAACAAGGACAAACTACATTGACGAAACAAAACAAGAACAATAAAAGACAAATTACATAGGAGAGAAGATTTATAAAACTACTTAATGAAACCTTTCAGAGGTCTGAATATATTTTAATGTTGCCTCAAGAATTTTTGTATTTGAATTTAAAGATAATTTTTCATGACCATAAAGAATTATTTGCAGTAAAGCTTCATTCGAAAGGTTTGTTAATCCATGGGGTTGCAATATAGCCCTCACATTGTCAAGAAGATCACGTCTATCTGTATCGTAAGCATGGCAGAGCAGCAAAAAGTGTTCCGTATCCTCAATACCATCATTTACTGGGCACAAAGGATTCAGGGTATCACTGAAGTTATGTTTGAATTTGTGAAAATTCAGCTTGCTAAGTCCAACACGAAGTGGAAGTAGCACTGTTTTGGGTCGTGGATGTTGTAGACTAGCTTTTTAGGTGGACGGATAAATGCAAATAGTTGTTTTTTGAAAGCACTTACTGAGTGGGATTGTTTGATCTCTGGGTCGAGTTTTTCCCATTCAGATAAACAATTTGGATAAAAACTAGCTTTAAATTTCTCAGTTCTCGCCTGTATTTGCCCTACTGAAGCCTGTCTGCGAAGAATGTAGCCTGATTTCTGAAGTTCGGGTATAGGGCTTCTAGTGTAATCTGGTGTCAAGTTATTGATTATTTTAAAGAAAGAAACAAGGCGTCTACTCCATCGTCGGTGGTTTAGCGATTCCCATCCGAGTTCATCATAAATTTTTTGGCACGATGTGCCCTTCCAAGCCCCAGTTATTGCTAATGCGGCAGAGTATTGAATGGACTCGAGTTTTTCCATCGAATTGGTCAATGTAACAGTTTGGCTACAATCATGAGTATTTTGTGGAATGTGATATATTACGTCACCATAATCCAGACAATCTGCAACATAACGAGCTTGTATACACTTTAACGGCCTGAGCGGTATGTAGTCGCCGAACGTCCTTCTCGGTGCGCATTAACCTTAATGAAGACGGGAATCTCACATATCACTGCCCATAATGGCTCTTTACAGTTAGAAAATAATTACGCGTTTAAAACGTATTCCACTACCTATCGTGATGATGAGGTTCAGAATTTCCAATGAATACCCAAGGTGATTTCTAGGCTTCAGTACCTTACGCTACTCATCACCTTAATTTATTACAAAAAATAAATATCTTCTCGATTTTCTTGAAACCAGCCTTTATGACCCTCAATCTATTCGCTAGTTCGGGCTCAAGTTATCTCTC
>NW_027018659.1:6082302-6093229 GCF_013076305.1 Rhopilema esculentum
ATATCATAAGTCGAATAACAAGACTATCATTCAAATCACTTCCTCACTCGATAAAGTGGTCTTGTGCTTTGCTATATATAACCAAGTCAAAATAATAAATACACTTTGCAAAATTTCTGTTTATGAACCTTTTTCTGCTTTTTGCAGTCAAAAATTTTATTCACAGCTCTTAGTGCTTAAAGAAAACATCAAGCTATCCATTCTTGAAAGAGTCTTTGTAAATAATCTTTCGGGGAAAAAGTTGATTTTTTTGTAATTGAAATTTCTTGAACTAAGCACAAGTCACAAGCCAAAAATATTTTTCAGCCCTCGCCCCCACTGTTCATAATTAATAGATAGTATTTAATAGATAGAAAAACATAAAATACAATAATTGTTACTTTTTGATACATTTTGAAGTTTCCATGAAAAATCGGAAACATAGCTTCCTGAAGTTCTTTGCATTCGACAATCTTTAGAGTATAAACGATTGACAATTACCAATGGTAGGCAGAAAGTTTACATCCAAGTATGGATCGACAGTGGCTCAAGAGAAAGAATAGGCCTTTTTAAAGCCGTGAATTGCCAAAGAGAGAAAGCGAACATTTGCTGTCGAAACAAGCTGGGATCCTATTGCTTTGTTTCCAAAACACCTAGATGAAAAGACGATGGCTTATTTTCCATCAGGATTTTAAGAACGAAATGAAGCAATTTAAAATTTTGTGCAAACTGTCAATATTATCTATTTGGGTGAAGAGTGTCAGACGAAAAGTACCTCAGCATGCTAGGTTTTCAATATTTCATGCCATCTCCAAACTTTGCGGTACAGAAAGTTCAAACACCTAACATGAAATCTTCGTGCAATTTTAATGTCCTCTATAGCTGATTGTAGCAGATATATTAAATTTCTCTTCCCATGCATTCGTCCTTGCCAGAAAGTGGAGAATAAATATAGATTTCTCAAGCCTTCTTTCAGAGTAAATCTAAAATGCAAAGTTCATGTTAGAATATACTTTTAATATTACAATGTGACAGAATTAATATCAAGCCTCTATTCATTTGTATTCAACCTAAAATTCAATTCAGGCTACACACGTTTTTAAGAATATCGTCTATAAGAAAATTGAGGCTGAATTTAAATCGCTGAAATATAAAAATAATGTAAAAATAATCAAAGACTCAAGCTTAAATAAAAATTGGATATAGTGTTTATTTTTGTGTTTTGGGAAGCAAAGCAAATGCGAGTTTCACGATATATATTTGAAATAGACATATTAACATTATAATGCGACTCAGTTACACCTTTGGTCGCTAAATAGTAATTTAAGAATAATCTTAGTCTCCAAAATTAAATGAAAATATACTCATAAATATACCTGAAGTATACTCATTAAGTACATCTCTATGACAGTACATATCTGTACAATCAAAAGTTGTACTAAACAATGTCAATGCTTATGTATCCTTGACTTCCAGCACCAAAGTGTCAGGACCCATTTTCAAGAAAACGGGTTTTGGTGATGAAATCTGCTCTAAACTGCTATTTCCTCCATCCACTAAAGCCTCTTAGAATCATTTTTTGGATCTATTTCATGGACGGATTACCTTCTCGGGAACATCGGAAGCCAACTTGCAAAAAGAATTCTCTTCGAAATTGCTTTTGGTCTTACAAGACCTCCGTGCAAATTGGCCTATGCATTTTTTCTCTTTAGATATTTCTCTACAGGTTAATAAATTTTTTAAATTGTTTGCTTTGTATTGTTGTGACCCCAATCTTTTTGGTTTTGTCGATGAAATGCCAAAAGTAGTTAAAGCCAAAAAAGCAGTTGCTTTATCAAAGCAATGGCCCAATGAGCAAGATGCAAGTTAATTTACATTTCGTGACCAACATTAAAGGAGTAAATTTTCATGTGAATATACATACCTTCATAAACCTCAACCTCGCATACTTGAAGATATTCTTGTCTGTTCAAAAAGATACTGACGTAACGACCCATCAGAACCTGTGGACAATCGAACTTTCTCAACTCTCCGCTTGGCAATGTTCCGTCTTTCACACACAGTGTATTGTTTCGTCCGCCATTTGACTTATTGTCCCCAACACTGACATCGAATGGATTGATTCTGTGAGGATCCCAAGTTGCGGCATTCTGTATTCTAAGGCTTGTGACTGCAGCTTGCCTTGTAAGGTCCACTTGCCACCAGGGTACTATGTCTTTTTTTGTGATACTGCATCGCTGCCAGGCCCCAGTTCTGTCACCGTCATTTCCAAAGCTGGCAACTAACGGGATATCTTGTATTGAAAGTGTTGATGAATGTGAGGACGGCCTTTTATATGCCAAATTATCTGCTGTTATCAAGATTATGGTCAAATTAAATACATTGAATCTTAGTTTTGAAATTCATTGGATTCATGTTGAAAGAAAAAAACACATATCCCACGGCTGTAATTGGTAGAAGCATTTTGTTAAGTTATGCTAAGTGTTACAGACTAATGTTTTAAAGACGTTGAAGCGTAGCATGATGCAACAAAAGGCATAACAACTAACCAGTCGCAAGAAGATCTGCATCCTGTTATCAACGAACAAAAATTTATATATAAATACCTTTTATGCCATATTCATAATGATAGTATTGAAGCTGTCTTTTAAGGTTTAGATCAGTAATTATAGCAAACAGATTGTTTTTAATCTTATTTATTTGTTGTTGTCTACGTAAAACTATTTTAAACTTTTGACCCTGTTATAATTAGATATGTTTAGCATTGTTTAGGCAAGTCCTCGGGGACACGTGACATTTCTTCTCGTTATAAGCGTGTCTTCGAGGATTTGCATTATAGCTATATATAAATACATTTTATGCCATATTCACAATAATAGTATTGAAGCTGTCTTTTGAAGTTTAGATCAGTACTCACTTTTTTCCTTTTTTTGCCTAAGGTTTTGGTTTTAATAGACGGTTTTTTAGACAATTTGCATGTACATCAATTGTAAAAGATAATTTTGAGCTTGCATGCCAAATCCTTAATGAAAAGCCAATCAATCAATGGGATATTTTCGTCGCATAATCTTTTTTTTCCACTTTGGCAATTAGTTTGGATAATAATTTCATGTTTGGACATACCCTTACTTCAACTGTAACTTATTCACTGATCAGAATTATGCATATACAAAAACCTGTCAAAGAGAAAATTTCTTTCTTCATTTAGACTTTGTATGTACTATTTAGGTGAAGACAAATAGATGGAGCTTTGTATTTTTACAACAAATTAAGTGATATTGCCTGGTCCATATACTTAACCAAGAGCCAAAAGATAAACATAGAATATTTGAAACAAATATGTAAAACAAACAAGCCACAAATATTATTTGAAACATACCTTCATAGACCTCAAACTCGCATACTTGAAGAAATTCTTTCCTGTTCAAAAACACACTCACATAGCGACCCATCATCAGCTTTGGACAATAAAAAGTTTTTATCTCGCCGCCAGCCAATTTTCCACCGTTTACACAAAGCGCATTGTGTCTTCCGCCGTTTGAACTATCTTTCCCAACACTAACATTGAATGGGTTTATATCAAGTGTAGGCCAGTCTACAGAATTCGTTATCCGAACATGTGTAACAGCGGCTACCTTTTTAAGATCCACTTGCCACCAGGGTTGCTCTTCATAACTGGTGAAACTACATCTCTGCCAGTCTGCCGTTCTGTCACCATCATTTCCAAAGCTTGCAACAAGTTCTATTCCGCCATATTTATGGGTTGATGAATGGGAAGATGGCTTCTTATAGGCGATATTCTTTGCTGCGGCTGGAAGATAATTTACAGAAAGAAATTGTAATAAAAACTCTTCTGATACAAAATGCTAAACAAGGCCTTTGTACCCGAAAAGCAATGTAGTTACTATTGTATTTACCAATGCATTTATACCCTGGGCAGTAGCAAGTGTCAATGCATTTATGTCCGGCGCTGCAAGGATCATTTGCTTGGCAATACTGACCAACCTGCAATGTAAAATGATCAATTGTCTTATCACATCATATCACGAGTGCTATATTAGTCATGAAATTTACTAGAGTAATGGCTCTTGCTCTTTAAGGCCATGTTCTTTGCATAGCTAAAAATTCAAAGATTGAAAACTGTGTTTGAGGTGATTGTAAACCAATTTTTAGAATTTTTGTATTTTAACCAGATAACATAAAAGATCACCATGAAATACTTTCAAGTATGGAAAATTGGCCAAATATGTCAAAAATCGGTTGAGATACGGCCAATGAAAGATTTGAAGTTTGCTAACGAATCACTGTTATCTTCGCTCGTTCATAAAGTTATGAACAGAGACCGAGATACAGCATTTGATTGGGCAAGAACAATGCACATGTGGCCATGTCTCTGCTAATTTGTAACAAAATTGTCCGATTTTGCACATTTAGAGGCATTACACAATGGTCCTTAAGAAAATGGGATCCAAATTCAAAAAATTCTAAAAATATATTTTTGTTATGTCATCACTTTACAACTCTATTCAACTGACTTCGATATGCGCACATTCCGCAATTTTCAGTCATCAAATTAGTTTTTAAATTTATGAATGAAGTTGAATTTCAAATAGCTATTTCAATAGAAAGCTTACATTTTTCTCTTCAAAACGGGTTGAATAATATGTCCAACCCTCCTTTTCCTGTGTTTCAATAAAATCTTTGGGATCCTGTGCTGATTTGTTATTCAACTGGCAAATACCCAGCTCTTTGTTTAAATTGATCGACTTGCATCGATGCTCCATGATGCATTCAACCTTACACAACTCAATCAATCAATCAATCAATCAAAAACTTTATTAATGTGTCAAAAAATATTTAGCTTACAAGCTAATTGGGGACTATTTAGCCAACTGCTCATCCAAGTCGTTCAAAGAACGAAATGTAGAACTTAGTGCGTGATCATGAAGCACAGCAGTAAAATTGGCGAAGATCTTGCATCGCAGACGAAGTATTTCTCCATCTATATTTACAGAAATCACCAGCAGCAACAGTCTGGAAAAATATTAGTACTGAATCAAGGCTTACTTTTTACTAGCCGTTTTCTACAAAAGCAAATAAAAAGTCTCTTTGTCCATTAAAGATAGAAACATAAAGTGGCGCATCAAACCTAGCAACAATGGTTTTTTATAAGTATAACAAAATCTCGATGATAAAATTTCACGAATCAAAAGAAAGCTTACAGCAATTATTTATAAAAATCATCTTTGATAGAACTCTTTGTCACAAGAAAACTCTTCCATTAGAATGCTGAGCTACTTTTAATCACCCGGAGGAAAGTTTGAGCGTCCGGAAGTAGTCTAAAATGTTTTTTGTCTTTACAAGCAAAACTTTAATAAAACTGTTACACTTTCAAGACAACATATTCTCTTAAGGCTAAAAGAGTTGTAGATCTACTTCAAGAAAACCTTTCCTATAAGCTAAAACTTTATGTAAGATAATGTCAGAAAGAATGAGACAGTAATCATTGTCATAATTCATCCTTGAAAAACAAAATTAAAGTTGGCAAGTAAGTAAATAAAAGGGAAAGAAAGAAATACAATATCTAAAACAAGCAAATGGAACAATGCCGAGAATCAAGAAAAAGACAAACACGTAAAATGAGTTGACATTTGTGGATGAACAGATAGAGAAACATATAATATAACATTTCAAAATGAAGACATACATTTGAAAATGCATCTTCTTTGATCGGGAAACCAGACAACTCTGTCTTTTTACTTTATACTGGAAGAATGCAGCTCACTTCTTACAAACTTTCAACACACTTTGCACTGACCATCAAGTGATTCTAAAATTGCCATAAATTGTAATTGGAATCTGTTTTTAAGTTTGCCAACATCGGAAATTATCAATAAATTTGAAAACTTGCATTTGTTTATGATCTTCATACAATCACGCAGACACTGTTGTTATTAAAGATTTTTTAGATGCAATTCCTTAATATTTTTGCCGAAAGATAATTACATAATCAACCTGCAGAAATTCTTGTTGCTTAGAATGGTAAGAAAATAATAATACAAACATACATTATAATAAGAGTTTTGCTTTAGTAACTCGAAGGATCTGTTGTTATTTAAGATTCTAATTGCGTCGAATCAATTGCTGCAAGTCGATTGATTTATTAAATTGCGCAAATTTCAATTTCTAAAGAAGTTTAGATAGATAAGTGCTTTTGGATTCAAAAAAGTCCATTTCTTCATGATCTTTTATCAACAGTTGATGATGAATATTTTTGTATTGAAATGCATTGATCAATATTAAATTTTCTATTGTTTATCTAATTAAAATAAGAAAATATTTAAAGTTTTTTCAAAAACCTAAGGATTTATCGGTCTGTCAAATAATCATACTATCAGATATTTAGAATAAATTTTATTAAATCATTTATTAAAATGTTATTCCTTTATTAACCTTCGGATTTTTTTTTGTTTAAATTGTAAAAAAAAGGTTTAAGAGATGTCAAATTTTTAGATCTAATTTAAAGAATATTGTAGTGATAGGATTTAGGTTCAAGGGGATAGCCAATGAGAAAAATAGAATTCACTCTTTGTACCAAACCAATATCCCCTGGGAGTTTTAAATTACATATCAACCAAAACTTTTCTCATCTTGCATACAAACTTTTGCACGTTTCTTCTCTATATTTCTTTTAATATTAAATCCAACAGAAAAATTTCAGGATTTCATGTACTCTAAAAGAAATTATTCAAGTGAGCAAACAAATAGCTTAACTAGTAGACCATGAAAGGGAAAATGTGCCCACCCTTTTCTGTTTATTAGAAAAGCTTACTGGCTTTATGTCTCATGTTTCCAAAACAAATTTTAGGGTAGACACATTTGGAAGCCAAATTAGCGAACATCGAAAATGTGTACAATTTTTTCTGGCGGGATGTTGATAGGGGCAAGTATACTTCTCAATGCTTCCATTTCCCTTTTTTCAGCACTGCACTCTTTCAAAAGGTCTCTTCGCATATCGTAAGGCCGTATTGTATACAGTTAGGTAGAATTTAGCAACCTCTGCCAGCTTTGAAACTTTTCCATAAAGGTGTTCCGTGCCTATCGCTGATAATTTGAGTTTAAAAGAAAATCTTTGCTAGATATATCTTGCAGTTGTTTAGGTAATATGGGATTGCATTCATTAGCAATGGACAAATTAAAGAATACGAAGGAGTTGCATTAATTATGCAGGAGGAATAATTCAATTGTCTAGCTTAACAAACAAGGAAATCCCTCAACAAATGATTTAAAGCCTAAATGGCACTTTATTTTTAGATTCACATCTTTTCTTTGCGCAAATAAATCAACATATTGAGGTGAAAAGTATTGCTGAGTTTGACAGAAACAAAGACAGTTGTAGAAAAAATCCAACAATTTGAAAGTAAGTTTTTGTTTATTTGTTAGTCTAATGTTCCCCATTCCGACTATTCCGAATTTGAGCAATACAAACATCCCTTTTCCGGTTAATCGGTAATCAAAATCTTACCCTTTTGTCTGTGCTTCCCCATCCCTTTCCATTGACTTAAAATCATTTCATTTATTTTCGCAGAGTTTACTTCAAATGGGCTTATTAGGTTCACATTTTACGAGCAAGCAATTTTCAGCTTAGATCATTTCGAGCTCTGCAACAAAACGTCGCATGAGTAATAGCAAAGAACTTTGCTGACTGGACAGGACCAGGGGGGGGGGAGATGAGGCCTTGTTAAAGAACTTTTTGTAATTTAATATCCTCAAGGGTCAACAAAAATGCCAAACAATGCCAACTGCTCTGCAAAAACCTACAAGTTTGGGCTTAGTTCCTAGCTTAGAAACAAGGTACCAACAAATGGTAAACGCTCAAGTCTCATCTGCTTATATAAGAAAGTCACGACCTACAAAATTTTCCCCTGAATTTTTATGCGCTAAGTATCAACACAGGTCTCCCCTTTCGATCAACCTTTAAAACGTTGGAGATCCTTTAAATCCTTTATAAATTAAATTTGGAAATCTACAATGCTGCATTTAGTTTTTCAAAGGTTTAATTTGAAATAAAAAGTTATTGATAGAAATATGTAAGATTTTTGAATAAGACTACATTTTCACAGCATTTTTATATGATTTAAAAAGATGTTGATTATATTTTTTCACAATAAAAGTTAGTATCAATTTAACTTGTTTTCTAGGAAATATTTCAATCCGTCTATTGTCCAAATGGGACTTTTCATGCTCGCAACGTTGCTTCTCAATATTTTCTGCTATGCTTCAATAAAGTCAGATGAGTGTCAAAGTACAAGCAAATCTGCTTTCGAAGAAGTGCACAACCCAACTCAGATAACGACAAGCACGTTGCATAAGGCCTTGCATCAATGCAGCATGGATTACACATGCAATTACATTGTTAAGGATGTTAAGAGCCACACTTATAATAGATTTAAAGATGAGCAAGAGATCCCGGCTGAAAGATCGAACTTTGTTATATGGTCAAAGAAACAAGCAACAAGAGGTATGAGTTGTTATTTCCAAAGCCATGTAATCAGCAGCTCTAGTTAGTAATCAATAACTGGTTAATAAATCCTTTTATGCGTGTAGAAAAGATCTGTTGTAATTATGAAAGAAGTGCTTTATTTTTGTATTCAGTCAGAAATCTTGAATTCATCGAGGCTTAGTTTTGTTTCCCTTCTAGGGGAATAACATAGGTAACCAACCAAGCTATCACGTTGCAACTTCATCCTTCTATTATCGTGTTGCAGCCTAAAAGTATACTGGAATTTGATGTAATATTTTAGATGAATAGAAAAATGTAATATTCTGCAAGATGTCTTTATACGAATAGAATGCAATATGATATTTTGATAATTTAGGAACTTATTGCCTGCCTCTTTATGGCAATTCAATTTAAGGAAACTGGTTTTTGAGATTGCGATGAAATTATTTTGCTTTGACTTAAATTTCAGGCGTTCCAGGGAATATCGCTTATAAGAAACCGTCCTCGCATTCATCCGCTAATGAATATGGTGGAATTACATTTGTTGCCAGCTTTGGAAATGACGGTGACAGAACTGGAGACTGGCAGCGATGCAGTATCACCAAAAAAGACATGGCACCCTGGTGGCAAGTGGACCTGACAAGGCAAGCTGCGGTCGCAAGTGTCCAAATAAGAAATGGCGCAGCTTGGGATCCTCACAGAATCAATCCATTCGATGTCAGTGTTGGGGATGATAGATCAAGTGGCGGACGAAACAATGCGCTTTGCGTGAAAGATGGAAGGTTGGCAAGTGGTGAATTGAAAAAGTTCGATTGTCCAAGGCCTTTGCTTGGTCGGTATGTGACTGTGTTCTTGAACAGGCAAGAATATCTTCAAGTATGTGAGCTTGAGGTTTACGAATTTCAAACAGAATGGTTCGTATAAAGCATCGTTTAATGTTTTTTCATGTTCGATATTGATTGTTCTATATGTTCTGTAAACAGTCTGTAACAATAGCTTAATATACCTTAATTGTAATGAGAAGGCTATTCAGCTCAACTTTTACTTTCTCTGGATGTCGCTGACTTAATTTCGCTTATGTAACATTGGTTGTTGAATTATCTCCTAAAGTCCTGCTAACACAGAAGTGAATCCGAAAGAGCAAAGAGTTTTTCTTGATATTGCACGACTTTCTGAAATGATTTGTCTGAAACTGCATAGGATTTTATCTAGATACGCTTATTTTATAGATTGTTGTTGTAGCTGACCCGAATAAAACCTGATCTATTGGGGCCAGTTTAAGTACGACCCACTCTTCTTCTAGCTGGAAAGCATTTGTTGCATCTGGATTCATTAAATTTGCAACGTGTAATACCAAACAAATCCGGTCTCATGCCTGTAGCCCCAAAGGCCAGTCGGTCTCATGCCTAGTAGAAAAGGATAATCCACTTAATGAATGAATTGGTGTATAGAACAGGACTATTCAATGAATGAACATCTCATTTCTGATAAACTGAGTATATTCCAGTTCAGTCTGCTCATTTCGTTTCTTAGTATTTCGATCTTTCCAAATCCATTCACTGTTCTCACATTCCATGTTCCTATGATGATTTCTGTTCCTATGAGGTTAATACCGCGGTCTGCAGTAGCTAACTTATCGCCTCCGCCCTGAAGACAATCTACGGAAAACTCGATCGTTTTTATCCTGGGCCTCGATCGATCCAGTATGGAATTCTGGTTTGTCTTGTTCATGGGTGAATCAGTAGGCATGTAGTTCAGCGGCGCACATCTCCTCTCCCAGTATAGATGGCTGTTGACTCAAAGAGTTCATCCGCATTTTAACACATCTTTTTTGTTCCGCTTGAATGGTGTTCACGCACCCTCCTCCCCCAAAAAGGGTTGGGATGCCAGTTTGGTCGCCGGCATCTCGATCATGTAGACAGGTAATACTGGATGGCATGACCACCATTAGCAAGTCTCGCGACCTAACCTTACAGATATATATACACTTGTGTAATTTATTTTTGTTTAAAATGAATCTTTATAGATACATTTTGCAACTATAAAGATTTTTAGTTTTTCAGCTTGATGCAATATGAGTACAAATATTTGTATAACTATATTAAGAACGGATTACATATAATACTTTAACGAAAGCAGCTATGTCGTATCATTGTGTTCACTCTATGTCATGAGGTAGAGAAAAAAGAAAAGAGACGTAGTTTAAATCTAAACTAGGCTCTAATCAACACATATCCACTAGTAATAAAAAACCAACAACCACGCTTCAATGCGCTATTCAGTTTGAACTCAATAGCGATGTGTTCTTTATTGAATGTCAACACAATACATGCAAATATTTTTAAGGAAGGTGTATCGAAGTGAGCATCCAAACTATCTAGTTTCACTCACAACTCTACAAATTCATGCGTTGAGACAGGTGTGGAGCATTTAACTGCAGCCTAG
>NW_027018659.1:6093329-6129390 GCF_013076305.1 Rhopilema esculentum
AATAATTAGATTATTTGAAACATACTTTCATAAACCTCAAGCTCGCATACTTGAAGAAATTCTTTCCTGTTCAAAAACACACTCACGTAGCGACCCATCATCAGCTTTGGACAATAAAAAGTTTTCATCTCGCCGCTAGCCAACTTTCCACCATTTACACAAAGCGCATTGTTTCTTCCCCCGTTTGAACTAGCCTTCATGGTGAATCTTCTGTCGCAGTTGTTCTTTTGATACCAATTCTTTCACGAGGGTGTATGCTTGCTGTCGTTCGTTTTGCATTGTCTTGATGTAGTCTTCAGAGTACAAACGTGTTGGAGGTTTCATGTCCAATGGCGAATTTACTTCTCTTCCGTACATCAAGAATGCTGGTGTATGCATAGTCACTGAATGGGGAGTGGTCCTGAAAGCAAATGTAACTGCATCAAGGTATTCATCCCATGTTGAAGGCTTCTTAGATGCATAGATCTTTACTGCGTTGAAAAGCGTCCCGTTAAGATGCTCATTCAAGCCATTTGTGGATGGTCGGAAAGAACAAGTGAAAATTTTCTTTACCCCAAGCTGTTTGCACAATGCCTTCACCAATTTGGAAGTAAATTGACTACCTCGGTCTGAGAGAAGTTCTTCTGGGCACCCATAACAATGAATGAAGTCACGAAGTGAACGTGCCACTGTCTCTGCTTCTGTGTCTTCTACGGGGTACACCACAGGCCACCTTGTGAAATGATCTACTAACACCAATGCGTACTGATTTCCTTGATCTGATTTCGGCAAAGGTCCCACGAAATCCATGGCAACAATCTGAAGAGGTCTTTCTGTTTCGATCGATTTTAGAGGGGTCTTTGTGGCTGGTTTTGTAGACTTGAAGCGTGCACAATCTTTGCAGTGCCTAACGTGGCGTTTGATATCAGACTTCATCGTAGGCCAGAAGTAGGACATCTGTATCTTTCTGTAGGTTCTGAAGAAGCCTGGATGTCCTGAAAGAGGGTTGTCGTGGAATTTCACAAGCAACTGTCCAACCATGGTCTTTGGAACGATGAGCTGCTTTTTCGTCCTCCCTTGTTTCCCTCGAAATCTCCGAAAAACGCACCCATCTTCTGCGATGAAATGTTGGTCCTTCTCCCTTTCAAATTTTACTGCCAGATTTTTGTCTTCAGGTTTTGAGTTGTGGGTCAGAAATCTGATCCATTGTCCAGCATAGTTGTCTTTTCTCTGCATTTGACTGAAGTCCTGTGATGAGATTTCAAAGAGATTCTCTTCTCCCTTTTGAGGGTTCCTCGAGAGGGTGTCCGCGTTTGAATGGAGTCTGCCAGGGCGATGAACGACGTTAAAGTCATAGGACTGAATCTCGCTGATCCAACGTGCAAACAAATTGTTTGGAGCATTCATGGTCTTCAGCCACTTCAAGGGTCTATGATCAGTAACAACAGTGAAATGTCGACCATACAGATATGGATAAAAATGTTTTAAACTCCATACGATACCTAAGGCTTCTTTTTGAAGGACAGCATACTTGAGCTCTGATGATTTAAGTAAGCGACTGGCGTAGGCAACTACAACTTCTCCATCAGACGTGTCTTGAGCAAGCACTGCACCGATACCATCATCACAGGCGTCTGTGTACAATTTAAATGGCAGGTTGAAGTCTGGACACCTCAGGATGGGGGCTGTTGCTAAACACGACTTCAGGTCTTCAAACGATCTCTGTGCCTCTTCTGTCCAATGGAAAATCCTCTTCTTTTTTGTCAATTCAGCAAGTGCCTTCGATCGTCTGGCAAAGTTGGCAATGAATCTTCTGTAATATGATGTTAGGCCTAAAAAGCTTCTCACATCAGTTGCATTTTTAGGAACAGGGAAGTTACGTACCGAGTCTATCTTGGCTGGGTCTACTTTTACGCCTTCTCCAGAGATTATGTGACCAAGGAATTTCACAGACTCTTTCATCCAGTGACACTTCGATGGCTTCAAAGTCAGGCCAGCTTTACAGATTCTTTCCAATACCAAGTCCAGTCTTCGGAGGTGTTCTTCTTCTGTGGGTGCAAAAACTATAACATCGTCCAAATAGACGAGGCAGTGTGTCCAGTGAAGTCCGGAAAGTACCAAATCCATCAACCTCTGAAAAGTAGCTGGGGCGTTAGCAAGGCCAAAGGGCATAACTCAGAATTCCCAGTGTCCATTGTGAGTAGCAAAGGCAGTCTTTTCCATATCAGCTATTTTCATAGGAATCTGCCAAAAACCAGATTGAAGATCAAGGGTTGAAAACCAAGCTGCGTTTCCAAGGGCATCAAGCGTTTCGTCTATTCGAGGGAGAGGATATGCATCTTTCTTAGTTGCTTCGTTCAGTCGCCGGTAGTCCACACAGAATCTGAATTCACCATTTGGTTTCTCCAACAGTAGGACTGGACTGCTCCAAGGGCTGGCTGATGGCTGTATGATGTTGGAAAGAAGCATTTTCTGCACCTCCTTTGCAATTTGCTGTCTCTTTGTCTCTGGCACACGGTACGGACGCTGTCTGACAGGTTGAGCCTCTTGCACATCGATTGAGTGTTCTACAAGACGGGTTGTTCCCAACTGATTTGACTTAGGCCATACGTGATGTTTCCTCAGGACTTGGAGAAGGTTCGCTTGTTGCTCGTCTGAAAGGTGACTGAGTTTCAGGTCTTCGAAGGGTAGCACTGCACAGGCATCTTTATCAGCTTGATCTTCGTGGACAGAGTTCACTTCTGAAACAAATGGCTGCAAATGCACAAGCTTAGTACCAGGCTGTAGGGAAACTTCGCTACGAGTGGTGTTAACCAACTCGATCAGAACAGAATCATTTAAATCAGCTTTAGTAACAACAGGGGCAACCATAACTCGCTCATCGGTTTTAACCAATTGCCGTTCCCCAAACAAGGCTAAACCACAATGATTTCCAAATAATTTTGCTCTAATACGCACAGGTGTCCCTACAGGTAAACTAGTTACAGACCCTAAAACTGCAATACATTCAGACGGTAAATTTTCGAAGGAGACGTCAGTGCAACCTAATCTAACCTTCTTACGACCATAATCAATAACGACGTTTTGCTCTCTCAAAAATTCATCACCTAACAACAAATCAAATTTAAATTGTTCAACAATTATAACAGGCAAATCGAATCTTATATTTCCAATTTCGAGCCATACTCTACCCTTACCAACGATAGATAGTGCTTTACCTCCGGCTCCAACCAAACATACATGAGAATCGACAATTCTATTTCCTAAATTAACTTTCTTCCAAAAATCAAAATCCATTAGAGAATATTTAGCCCCAGTATCAAGAAAAATATCTGAACCGACATTATTTACATGACCTCTTACCCAAACACCTTCTTTTGCAAGCCTCGAAGCCAACGAACAATTCAAATCTACGGGGATTTCTTGCGTCTCAGGAAAAGTGGGAATCCCCTCTCCGACTTCTCCGGCATTTTGGCATCAGGACAGCTGATTTTCATTTGGGTAAATGGCACCGTCCGCGATCGGATTTGTTCTGCTACGATGCTGTGGCTGGTACTGGTGTTGGCTCTGGCTCTGGCTCTGGTTCTGAATCTTGATCTGGCTTCTGTTTCGGGTTGGATTCTGGTTCGAATTCTGAGGGCAATTTCGCTTGATATGACCTGGCTGATTGCAACGAAAACAAGTTCCTCTTCCTCTTTGTGTACTTTGGAATTGGGGGTACGGGGCAGCTGACTGTGCTGACTGAGCTGCCAAGTTCTGAACAGCCGAAGTTAGGTTCTGGATAGCTTTCCATATTTCTTCATTGCTTTTTGCTCGGTCTTCATTAAAACGCTGGATTGTGGCCATAACATCTTCGGAAATTTCGTTGACCCGCGATTTTTTTCCCATGGAGTTGAGATATACCTCTCGCCTTTCAGCTGCGGTTATTGCCTCCTGGAATGATTGTGGGCACTTTTCCCAAACGGTTTCTTTTATTTCATGGCGCAAACCCTTGATGAATTGCTCACAAGCGATGCGGTCTCGTCTTTCTCCATCGTCCAAACCATCGTGTCCCTTTACCACCAAGCAGTCTATGCGCTCTGCGAAATCCATCACTGACTCCCTTGATCCTTGGGTGGTTTCCTGTAACTTCTGCCGGGCTAAAAATCGTTTTTCTTCTGTGTTGAACAGATCCTCCAATGCTTCTTTCATTGATTCCAGATCTTGTCTCGTTTCGTGAGGGATCTTCCAAAAGGTTCTTGCTGCGCGGCCACTCAGATACGCCGGTAACATCTGCAATTGATGCTGGTCTGTCCATCCATTGGCTGTTGCTGCGATATCCCATTTTATCAACCATTCCGTGATGTCCTCTTTATCTTTACCAGAAAAAGTTGCGATATCAATGATCGTCCTTCTAGGCCTAGGTGCTGGTACAGGTCTCTCGGGGGCCAGTTGAGCTGCAACGGCTTCGTTTTCTTCTCTGTATGCCATTCTTATGCTTTTCAGGCTCGTCAAAATGTTAGTTTCAATTAAATATCCCACTCAGACTGTCACCAAAAAGTGTCACAAACCCAGAGAGTAAAACACCAAAAAGAAGCTGTGTTTATAACTCAGACACTTTAATACAAATAAAACATACGAAGCATACTAGGCCCTAACCTAACCTAAAGCCTTACGACGAGTGACAGAGTTTCGTTCAAATAGCTTCTCCTGTCTCCATCCAACTGACTCTACTTAAACTACAACTTGTATATATGTACGAATGGAATCTAAAAATAGCAATACACGATAATTATGGTTACTAACCGATAATAAGTAAAAGGAAGGGCTAGGTTAAATGATGCCATGCAACGTAAACACATCTAAATCAAAAGTATGCAAAAATGATATAAAACTACGCAAATGGTAAAGCAACAACATAGGGACGAGAATGAGTAACCTACGACTAGGCCTAAACAATGCTGGGAAAATCCCGCACCTGCAACATAAACAATGGAAGGGGGCGTCGCCAACATGAGACAATGCTATGATGCGAAACAAATGACGTACGAACGAGAGGTATGCCACAGCTAATGGTATGCAAAAAGGAACATAGAGAAAATCCTAACAATGAATGGGCTAAGGGCTATCAAACAAAATGGCCTAACTATACTTAAGAAAATTGTGACATTTGCTTGGCAATACTGACCAACCTGCAATGTAAAAGTTTTATTTCATGAATGATCAATTGTAGCTACGTTTTATCACATCATATCACGAGTGCTATATTAGTCTTGAAATTTACGAGAATGAAATCTCTTGTTCCTTAAGGCCATGCTCTTCGCAGGATTAAAAAGTTAAAAATTGAAAGCTGTGTTTGATGCTCCTTTTGATCAACGACTTGTTGTTCTTCCTTCTTCTCTCTATTCAACTAATTTTTATATGTGCCCTTTTCACAATTTTCTGTCACAAAATTAGTTTTCAAATTTATAAAGGAAGTTGAATTTCGAATAGGCATTTCAATAGAAAACTCACATTTTTCTCTTCAAAACGGATTGAATAGTATATCCAACCCTCCATTTTTTGTGTTTCAATGAAATCTTTGGGATCCTGTGCTGATTTGTTATTCAACTGGCAAATACCCAACTCTTTGTTTAAATTCATAGACTTGCATTGATGCTCCATGATGCATTCAAACTTACACAACTGCTCATCCAAGTTGTCCAAAGAACGAAATGTAGAACTAAGTAAGTGATCATGAAGCACAGCAGTAAAATTGGCGAAGATCTTGCATGGCAGACGAAGTATTTCTCCATTTACATTTACCGAAAACACCAGCAACAACAGTCTGGAAAAATATTAGTACTGAATCAAGGCTCACTTTTTACTAGCCGTTTTCTACAAAAGCAATTTAAAAATCTCCTTGTCCATTAAAGATATTCACATGAAGAGACCCATCAAACCTAGCAACAATGGTTGTTTATAGGCATGAAAAAATTTTTATGATAAAATTTCACGAATCAAAAAAAAGCTTACAGAAATTATTTATAAATATCATCTTAGATAGAATTATTTCTCACAAGAAAATTCCTCTATTAGAATGCTGAACTACTATTAATCACCTTGAGGAAAGTTCTTTGGAACCTTAGCCTAATACGTTGTTTTGTTTTCACAAGGAAAACTTTAATAAAGCTGTTACATTTTCAAGACAACATATTCTCTAAACGCTAACAGACTTTTAGATCTACTTCGAGACAACCTTTGCTATAAATTAAAACTTTATGTAAGAAAATGTAACAGTAATCATTGTCATAGTTCATCTTGAAAAAAAATGAAGTTGGTAAATTGAAAGAAAGAAAATTCGTAGTAAAGACTTTTTCATAGAAATATTGTAAGTCAAATTCTTTATTTAAAACAATCAATTCCAGATGAGGCCAAGATTCTACTATGCTTCATCTTCAGAAAAAAGTTCGTGTTAAAAGCATGGGTTTTGCATCAAAGATTTGCAAAAAACTAAACTAGTATGATAACGATTAGCAAGTGAAAAGTAAATAAAGGGGAAAGAAAGAAGCACAAAGTCTAAAACAAGAAAATGGAGCAACATCGGGAATCAAGAAAGGACAAACACGTAAAATGAGTTGACTTTTCTGGAAGAACAGATAGAAAACATCTACAATATAACCTTTCAAAATCAAGACATACATTTGAAAATGCATCTTTATTGATCGGGAAACCAGAAAACTTTGTCTTTTAACCTTATACTGGAAGAAAACAGCTCACCTCTTACCAACTTTGAACAAACTTTGCACTGACCATAAACTGGTTCTAAAATTGCCGTTAATTGTAAATGGAATCTATTTTTAAGTTTGACAACATCTGAATTTATCAATAAATTTGAAAATTTGCATTTGTTTAATACTGTTGAAAACAATGTTGTTATTGAAGATTTTTCAGATGCAATTCCTTAATAATTTTGCCGAAAGTTAAAGACATTGAGTCATGATAAATAGACTGGGTATACCCTAAGTGCCAAAATCCGCTGAGTCATGATTTCCATGACTGCGATGCTATTGGTTGACCTTAAACTGGTCACATGAACTCACCTCGTACTGATTAACATAACAGTTTCCATCAATAGCAAGTTGTCAACAACGGATGCCAATATCACATGAAACAGCAGCGATCACGCCGAAACCAAATGACCCCCTATAGAGAAAGCCTATTTACCATGACTCAATGCCTTTAATTACTTAATCAACCTGCATGAGTTCTTGTTGCTTAGAATAATAAGAAAATAATAATACAAATATAAATTATAATAAGAGTCTTGCTTGAAAAACTCGAAGGATCTGCTGTTATTTAAGATTCTAATTGCATCTAGCCATTTCTTGCAAATCGATTGATTTATTAACTTGGGCAACTTCCAATTTTTGAAGAAGTTTTCATAAATACGCACTTTTAAATCCAATCGAAGTCTGTTTCTTGATATCTTATTTAAACAGTTGATGATGAATATTTTTGAATTGAAATGCATTGATCAATGTTTTGCGAATTTTCTGATTCATTTAGCTGTTGAATCTTATATAATCAAAGTAAAGAGATATTAAACTATTTCTTCAAAACCCTAAGACTTTATCAGCCTATCAAGTGATCACACTACCAGATATTAAGATTGATTTTGTTCAATCGTTTAATGAAATCTTATTGCTTTATTAGCCTTGAAATTATTTTCTATTCAATTTATATAAAAGAAAGTTTCAGAAAGTTCCACTTTTAAATCTAATTAAAAGGACATTATAGTGATAAGACTTAGGTTTAAGGAGATAGAGGAAAAATAAAGAAAAAAGGAATTCACTTATTATAGCAAGCCAATATCCGGGTGGGGAGGTTGATTCTATAAGGATGGAGTACAAACCATCAATCTAACCTTTTCTCTCCCTGCGCCCAAAATGTTGCACTTTGTTTCTCTATATTATTTCCCTTTCAAATTCAACCGAAACATTTTCTGAATTTCATGTAATCAAAAAGAAATAGTTCAGGTGAGCTAACCAAAAGAATAACTTTTACTCGATTACTAGATCTGAAACTAAATATGAACCCAACATTTTATATTTATTAAAAAAGCTTATTGGAATATTATCGCATATTTTCATCAGCCAAACTTCAGGAAAGACCCTTTTTGAGGCGTAATAAGTGATCATCAAAAATTTGTAGAATTATTTCTGGCCAGATGTTGATAGGCGGCAAGTATCCTTCTCCATCCTCCCATTCTCTTTTTTAGCCCTGCGCTCTTACAAGACGCCTGCTGGCCTATCGCAAGACCGTTTTGTATACGGTTGTGTAGAACTAAGCAATCTTGAACAATTTTCATTTTTTTCCAGAAAGCTGTCTCGTGTCTATCGCTGTGAATTCAAAAGAAATTCTTCGAAAAGGAAAGTTTACATTTGTTCAGGGAATATTGGATTTGATTCATTAGAAGAATACGAAGAAGCTGCAATAATTATGCAGGTGGAATATTTCAATTGTCTAGTTTAACAAACAAGTAAATGCCTCATCAAATTATATCATGCCGAAACGGCTTGCTACTTTTAGATTCGCCCCTTGTCTTTGTGCTATTGTCATAAAGTAAAGAAGCAGAGAAGTATTGCTGGGTTGGACAGAAACAGAGACAGTCATACATAAACGTTGACAATTTTCAAGTAAGTTTTCGTTTATATTTTAGTCTAATTGTATCAATTAAGGTAATAATATCCAAGATGGTTGAAAATTATTTAGAAACATTTTTTGCAAGTTTGTAAACCAGCAACTGAAAGTTTCAGTTCAACATTCCGATTATCAAGAATTCTGAGGAATACGTACATCGCTTTTCTGGTTAATCGATAATCAAAATCTTAACCTTTTGACTGTGCTTACCCATCCATTTCCTTTAGACTTAAACTTAGGTAAATTTCCTTCGCAAAGTTTACTTGAAATATGCGTATTAGGTTCAGATTTTACGAATAAACATTTTTCGGCATAGATCATCTCGAGCTCTGCTACAAAACGTCGCATGGGTAATAGCGAAGAATTTGCTGACAAGACATGACCAGGGGGAGTTGAGGTCTTATTACAAATTTTTTGGTAATTTGATATCCTCAAGGGTCAACAACAATGCCAAACAATGCCATTTGTCCTCCAAACACTTGCAAGTTTGGGCTTGGTTCCTAGTTTAGAAACAAGGTACCGAAAAATGGTAAACGCTCAAGTCTCAGCTGTTTAGATAAGAAAGTCACGACCTACAAAATTTTCGCCTAAATGCCTATGCCTTAAGTACCAACACAGATCTCTCCTTTAGATCAACCTTGAAAACATTGGAAATCCTTTAAATCCTTTAAAAATAAAATTTGGAAATCCACAATGCTTTGTAAGTGCCAAAAGATATTAAATTTTCTATGACTAGTAGTGCATACAGTTTTCAAGAGATTTTATTTTTGAATCAAATAGTAATAAATAAAAACATGTAACCTCTTTAAATAAGACTACAATTTCACAGCATTTTCATATAATTCAAATAGAAGTTGAGTAGAGTTTTTCACAATAATATTAAATATCAATTTAATCCGTTTTCTAGGAAAGACTTCAATCTATCTATTGTCCAAAATGGGAGTATTTATGCTCGCGACGTTGCTTCTCCAAATTTTCTGCTTTGCTTCGATAAATTCAGACGAGAGCCAAAGTACAAGAAAATCCGTTTTCGAAGAGGTGCATAACCCAACTCAGATAACAACAAGCATGTTTCATAAGACCTTCCATCAATGCAGCATGGATTACACATGCAATTACATTGTTAAGGATGTTAAGAGCCACACTTATAATAGATTTAAAGATGAGCAAGAGATCCCGGCTGAAAGATCAAACTTTGTTATATGGTCAAAGAAACAAGCAAGAAGAGGTATGAGTTGTTATTTCCAAAGCCATGTAATCAGCAGCTCTAGTTAGTAATCAATAACTGGTTAATAAATCCTTTTATGCGTGTAGAAAAGATCTGTTGTAATTATGAAAGAAGTGCTTTGTTTTTGTATTCAGTCAGAAACTCTTGAATTCATCGAGGCTTAGTTTTGTTTCCCTTCTAGGGGAATAACATAGGTAACCAACCAAGCTATCACGTTGCAACTTCATCCTTCTATTATCGTGTTGCAGCCTAAAAGTATACTGGAATTTGATGTAATATTTTAGATGAATAGAAAAATGTAATATTCTGCAAGATGTCTTTATACGAATAGAATGCAATATGATATTTTGATAATTTAGGAACTTATTGCCTGCCTCTTTATGACAATTCAATTTAAGGAAACTGGTTTTTGAGATTGCGATGAAATTATTTTGATTTGACCTAAATTCCAGTCGTTCCAGGGAATATCGCTGATAAAAAGCCGTCCTCACATTCATCAACATCAACCGTAAATGGAGTCACATTAGTTGCCAGCTATGGAAATGACGGTGACAGAACTGGAGACTGGCAGCGATGCAGTATCACAAAAACTGACATATTACCCTGGTGGCAAGTGGACCTGACAAGGCAAGCTGCGGTCGCAAGTATCCAAATAAGAAATGGCGCAACATGGGGTCAAGAAAAAATCAATCCATTCGATGTCAGTGTTGGGGATGATAGATCAAGTGGCGGACGAAACAATGCGCTTTGTGTGAAAGATGGAAGGTTGGCAAGTGGTGAATTGAAAAAGTTCGATTGCCCAAGGCCTTTGCTTGGTCGGTATGTGACTGTGTTCTTGAACAGGCAAGAATATCTTCAAGTTTGTGAGCTTGAAGTTTACGAATTTCAAACAGAATGGTTCGTATAAAGCATCGTTTAATGTTTTTCATGTTCGATATTGATTGTCCTATATGTTCTGTAAACAGTCTGTAGCAATAGCTTAATATACCTTGATTGTAATGAGAAGGCTATTCAGCTCAACTTTTACTTTCTCTGGATGTCGCTGACTTAATTTCGCTTATGTAACATTGGTTGTTGAATTATCTCCTAAAGTCCTGCTAACACAGAAGTGAATCCGAAAGAGCAAAGAGTTTTTCTTGATATTGCACGACTTTCTGAAATGATTTGTCTGAAACTGCATAGGATTTTATCTAGATACGCTTATTTCATAGATTGTTGTTGTAGCTGACCCGAATAAAACCTTATCTATTGGGCCAGTTTAAGTACGACCCACTCTTCTTCTAGCTGGAAAGCATTTGTTGCATCTGGATTCATTAAATTTGCAACGTGTAATACCAAACAAATCCGGTCTCATGCCTGTAGCCCCAAAGGCCAGTCGGTCTCATGCCTAGTAGAAAAGGATAATCCACTTAATGAATGAATTGGTGTATAGAACAGGACTATTCAATGAATGAACATCTCATTTCTGATAAACTGAGTATATTCCAGTTCAGTCTGCTCATTTCGTTTCTTAGTATTTCGATCTTTCCAAATCTATTCACTGTTCTCACATTCCATGTTCCTATGATGATTTCTGTTCCTATGAGGTTAATACCGCGGTCTGCAGTAGCTAACTTATCGCCTCCGCCCTGGTGAAAATCAACGGAAAACTCGATCGTTTTTATCCTGGGCCTCGATCGATCCAGTATGGAATTCTGGTTTGTCTTGTTCATGAGTGAATCAGTAGGCAGGTAGTTCAGCGGCGCACATCTCCTCTCCCAGTATAGATGGCTGTTGACTCATAGAGTTCATCCGCAGTTTAACACATCTTTCTTGTTTCGCTTGAATGGTGTTCACGCACCCTCCTCCCCCAAAAAGGGTTGGGTTGCCAGTTTGGTCGCCGGCATCTCGATCATGTAGACAGGTAATACTGGATGGCATGACCACAATTAGCAAGTCTTGCGACCTAACCTGACTGACATATATACACTTGTGTAATTGATTTTTGTTTAAAATGAATCTTTATAGATACATTTTGCAACTTTAAAGATTTTTAGTTTTTCAGCTTGATGCAATATGAGTACAAATATTTGTATAACTATATTAAAAACGAATTACATATAATACTTTAACGAAAGCAGCTATGTCGTATCATTGTGTTCACTCTATGTCACGAGGTAGAGAAAAAAGAAAAGAGACGTAGATTAAATCTAAACTAGGCTCTAATCAACACATATCCACTAGTAATAAAAAACCAACAACCACGCTTCAATGCGCTACTAAGTTTGAACTCAATAGCGATGTGTTCTTTATTGAATGTCAACACAATACATGCAAATATTTTTAAGGAAGGTGACATTAGGCTAGTTTCACCACACTCTACACATGTTGAAACGGTGTGCATTTCTGCAAGGCAAGGGTCGTTCGAAATCAAAAATTCAATTAAATCGTGACCATCATGACCTCCTAGCGTGAAAACCAAGATTCATTGTCCGTTACCATTCTATAAAAAAAACTGTATATAGTAATGTAAATAAATACATACACTTGATAATGCACTTTTTTTTCCATGTATCAGTTGTTTTCATTGCTTGAGGTTTCAATGGTTTTCTTTTCTTCACACTTATACTGCAACTCTGTAGAATGGCAAACAGCCAAAACCTCATCACTGCTTTGCGGTGCGGTTCTTAGTGATATTGCTTAAAGAGACTGTCGAGTCTCTAAGAATCATGCGTACTTCTTTTCCTTCATGCTTTGCCACTGACAGCCTAATTACTGGCCCTAGGTCAGCATTGGGTCGTCAATCAGTCTAGCTGTACTATTGATCCCTGATATGGGGCGAAACCGGTCTACAGCCGACTGTTTGAGGTGTCAGTGGTTTTCTCTCCTTCACATTTTCCATGTACAAAATATTGTTCTCTTGCTCCTTTTTGCATTAAAACTCACTTGCCATCATTAATTACCCTGAACTCTGAACATCTAATGATTTCATTATTTCCAAATGTAACGTACGGGTATAGTATTTACAATACAAGATGTTACAAGGAGTGTCATGTAAGTCATTTTTAAGGCTGCCCAACCAATGCCACTTGTCTTTTGAATATAGAAGTAGAGACCTAAGGTTTAAACTAACTCCTTCGGTCAAAATAATAGCGGTTTTTCATGCTTATCTACATCGACTAACCACCCCATCCCCCATACCCCATCTTTTCGACACCCTTGACGGAGATTATCAGCCGAGAAACATTTTAATAATGTGTTGATAAACCGGTTTATAGTCTAAAAGATGTCAGACGAAATATGCAAATATTCTACAATGTGCAAAAATATTGACATCAGGAAGTCACCAATAATATCATAGAGTTATTATTGTTGAAAATTGTTACACGTGACTTGGATATGACCAAATTTGGAGACAGGTCAATAAAAACATATTTTCGCGGGATTCGCTCCATCTAAAAAAATTATTCACCAATCAATTGCTCTCATTTATTACATTTAATTAATGAATAATTGATTTTATACTGCTGATGTCTGCAAAATGTAACATCCATGATGTTCTACATCTTTCTGACGTCATATGTATCTGACGTCATCTGTCGTCAATTAAATTCTTAAATAAATTCCTGAAGTTTTCTTTGATCTTTTTATATGATGATATCATATAATGCACGCCTCGACTATCATGGACCGTTACTGTAATATCGTTGTGGATTGTGCTCAGAATTTCAATTGCTCTACTGTTATTAGAATTGATTCACTTTTTTAAAACTTGTTGGTTAAGGTTATATTCCTCTATCAAGATTTGTCTACAAATTTATTGTTTATTAGTTTGTTCATGCCGATTGGAAAAAATTTCATTACAACCCTTCCTATAGACATTGCTAGGCAAAACCACGTCAACAATCAGTTCCAAATTTGGTTTTCAAACTAACAAAGGAAATGCTAGGTACCTACAAAACCTTCTGCTTGACTAGCTTTTGTTTTTCTAGAATTATATATGGGTGGTTTCCTAAATGAAATACTTCAAATTAGTGTTTGTCAGAACGATTAAGATTCCCTGTCTTCCTGTTCAAAACAACGGAATTTACTAGAAAATTAACCTAAAATACATGACAAATTACGTTTTGATAAAATAACCTGAAAGCTCTGTGCATTTTTAAAATTCTTTTTTGCAAATTGTAGTAGATATATTGCTCTCCTCTTCAAATGCATCCTTGCTTTCCAGGAAGTAGAAAACAAATGATGATTTCAGAAGACTTCTTTTCAGAATACATCTAAAATGAAAAGTTCATGTTAATATAAACTTTTAATATCACAATATTACAGAATTGATATCACAGCATCCATTCAGTTGATCCAAAAGTATAATTTCTGTTAGCAAAAAAATTGTGTATAGAAACTCTTCGCTTGCAAATTTTAACAAAAAATCAAACAAAATTGACCTCATGCTAATGGTTATCTTTTCAAGCCTGATGCCAATCTTTATACATTGATTGTAGTTTTGCATTCTGAAAGAGATTGGTGGTGCTTGCATGGACGAAAGTCTGATGTTGGGTACTTAAATTTGAAAAATGCCAATGGAACATCATAAGTTGCTTTTGAAATTAACAAAGTATGGTGTTGCCGAAGCTTGCTTTAAAGAGCCCTGTTTCTTTGTTTTAGGAAGGCCAAGTACCCTAAGTACCAGAGCCACAAAATTTCGAGCACGTAAATAGAAAACTAAGCGGAGAAGCGGGGACCTTCGCCAGTGCTGTCGCTAGAAAATTTTGATGGAGGGGGCTACAAAACCAGTGGTTTGCGACAAAATGTGTATGGCTATAGATACGGGCGTGGTTCTTAAACGATTATAATGATTATTGATAAAACTCGCGAATATTTATCACTTTGCTCCTCTTCTCGAATCTTCTAGTCCTGCAATCAAATTTATGTGGGTCTGGTACCCATTCATTCTTTCAACTTTTGACAGTTTTGAAAAAGAAATAGACTTTTTTGAACATTGATCCTTTGATTCTTGTAGCAATAAGTCATTTAAGCCATTTTGCAGTCGAAGATATCAAGTCCAAGATAACTAAAGCAAACAAATATAATTGTTATATATTGTACGACTCTCCAGTCACCAGAAAGCACTAAACAGAGGCTTAGATCAATATTCAAAATAGAAAGCATCACCCAGGAGGACTGGATTGCAACCTACATTAAGTAAAAATTTTTGGCATGACAACTTAATCCGGAAGGTTGTCACGTCGACAATTTTTTTATGATCCACATATGCGCAGTGACTATTGACTAAAGCTAAGGCTACAATCTTTAAACATGAGTGATTACAAAATTTTTGGAAAAATTTTTTTTTTGAAAAAGCCCTTTTCCAAGTTAATAGGACCACCATTTCAAATAATTATCATTATTGTTCTCATCGTCAATTACTGAGCCACTAAACTAAGGATTTGAGCCGTTCCTGTACATAATGTTTTATGACATTGTCATGATTTCAATAGTCAGATATTCTTCCAAAGTTTCTTAAAACTTTTGTGAAACGAATGTGAAACTATAACCTCATGTCTTTTCCCTTCACACATCCAAAAGACTGTTCAAAATTTTCCTGAAAATTTGTCTGTCCGTAATTTTAAAAGTATGATATAAAATTCCTTTGACTAAGTTCATTGTCCGAAATTTAATCCGTTGAAAATTTATGTTCTCAATGTATGTGTCGCATGTTTGGTTGGTAGAAAAATTTATCCACAGCTTGTAGACGCGCAAATGCCATCAGTGCAGTGGCTGCGAGAATTTTCGCCCTTTATTCGAAATACCCTAGGTGCCATAGTCTCGATTATTAAATCTCAGAAATAACGAGGCTCTGGTCTGGTACCTATGGTATGTTAGAAAGAAAGCCTTAAGGTTACGGTAAACGTTTTCTGGATGAAAACATCATTTTTTTGATTTTTTCACATTCAAGTAGCCGAACTTTCAAGGCACACAATGATACCAAATTTGAAACAAACAGAAATTTTGAAAGTGGAAAAAATCCCATGTAAACGAAGGTTTCCATAATTTCTTTATCAAAACTTTTAGTTGAGGCCTGAAAATCTCTTGACCTTTTTAGCCGATTATCGTTGCTTTGCGGTTGTAGTCGCATGTCTCATTTACAATATCACATGGCACATTCATATACCCAATGTACGGCCGTGCTTATTTAAACAGGCTTATTGATCTTAAATCTTCAAGTGACTTGACCCGGAATACACTGTGGTTTACGAGTGTATCTTGCAAGTGCGATTAGTAAAATCCCGTTTTCTCCGGACTCGAAATTCCTATACATGCAGATACGAAAAAGCTATTTTGTACCCAAGGAACCAATCGAATGGCTCGAAAATTTGCACACGGCCAGGGCAGACGTTGGGCAAACAAAGTGTATCTCAAAATTTTTTTATTTTCTCTGGTCCGTCTTTTATACCCAAATACAGCTGCGGGAGGGTGGAAAAATTATCTGCCAATTTTTGACAGGGTATAGTTTAAAGAAGAGGAGGAATTTAAGAAATCTGAGACACACTTTGGTAGCTTAGGACCGGCACTTCCTGCTGGTCTAAATCAGATTTTGTTACCTCAAACGCAAGGGTACATAATAGCTTTTGAAGGTGGTACACTTTTTGACTAGTAAATTCGCATGGAAAATAACATTTAACATTATTTGCCAATAATTTTTATCTGGCTAGATACGCCATAATCTTGTGCATCGAATGATATGTAGTTTATCCAGATTGCTTGAGCCGTTTGGCCTTTAGGAAGGAAAAACCAATTTTCGTGTTCAAAACGTTTACCGTAACCTTAAGTTCAAGCACATACCTTCATAAACCTCGCATACTTGAAGATATTCCCTCCTGTTCAAATAAACACTAACGTAGCGACCCGTCAGAATCTTTGAACAATCGAACTTTTTCAATTCACCACTTGCCAACCTTCCATCTTTCACACACAGTGCATTGTTTCGTCCTCCACTTGATCTATCATCCCCAACACTGATATCGAATGGATTGATTTTCAATTGACCCCAAGTTGCGCCACTTTTTATTTGGACACTTGTGACAGCAGCTTGCCTTGTAAGATCCACTTGCCACCAGGGTGTCACGTCAGCTTTTGTGACACTGCATCGCTGATAGTCCCCATTTCTGTCACCGTCATTTCCAAAGCTGGCAACTAATGTGATTCCTTGTATGATGGAAGTTGATGAATGCGAGGACGGCTTTTTATATGCCAAATTCTCCGCTGTTAACAAAATTATTGTCGTATAAAGAATATTTAAACTTGGTTTAAAATTCATTGGGTATTTGTTGATAAAAAAACACACATTGCAAGCCTCTTTTTGGCAAAAGCATATTGTGAAGTTTTTGCCAAGTGCAATAGAACACCTTGTCAACGTAGAAAACAAAAGGCATAACATCTAATGAGTCTCAAGAGATCTACATTCTGATATCAATGATAAAAGAAAGAAATAATTACCTAACATAAATATACACATGTATATATAAAAATGATTTTTAAGCCATACTCAAATTTATCATTTTTTCAGCTGGCATTTTAGGTTTAGAGTGGCCTATGATAATTTTTTTCACTTTTTGCTGACTTAAGCTTTGGTTTAAAGAAACGTTTTTTAAGACCAATTACATTTACATTCACAACCATGTGTAAAAGATTATTGTGAGCCTATATGCTAAATCCTAAATAAAAAGCCAATGGATCAATGAGAAATTTTTGTCGCTTAATATTGTTTTGCCAATTTGGCATTTTGCTTGGATAATAATTTCACTTTTGAGTTTAATCTAATTTTAACAGTAACTTATTTACTGGTCAGAATTATGCTAATACAAAAACCTGTAAACATTTATTTCTTCATTTAGATTTTGTCTGTACTATTTGGGTGAAGACAAAGAGATAGAGATTTGTATTTTTACAGCAAATTAAGTGATATTGCCTGGTCCATGTACTTGACCAAAAGCCAAAAAAGAAAACTAAAATTTATAAAATAAACACATACATCCATAAACCTCAAGCTCGCATACTTGAAGAAATTCTTTCCTGTTCAAAAACACACTCACGTAGCGACCCATCATCAGCTTTGGACAATAAAAAGTTTTCATCTCGCCGCTAGCCAACCTTCCACCATTTACACAAAGCGCATTGTTTCTTCCCCCGCTTGAACTAGCCTTCCCAACACTAACATTGAATGGGTTTATATCATGTGTAGGCCAGGCTACAGAATTTGTTATCCGAACATGTGTAACAGCGGCTACCTTTTCAAGATTCACTTGCCACCAGGGCTGCTCTTCATAACTGGTAAAACTACATCTTTGCCAGTCTGCCATTCTGTCACCATCATTTCCAAAGCTTGCAACAAGTTCTATTCCGTCATATGTATGGGTTGATGAATGGGAAGATGGCTTCTAATAGGCGATATTCTTTGCTGTGGCTGGAAGATAATTTACAAATAGAAATTGTAATAAAAACTCTTCTTATGCACAATACTAAAAAAGGGTTTTTGTAAAACTATAAGGTTTTACAGATAAACGTAGACGAAAGAAGGAAAACAAAAAATGTACATAATTTCTATTCGATATCCAAACGACGGCAATAAACTTGAACAAAAACGAGGATGTATCAAAACCTGACACTACAAATATTCGGCGACTCCACAATAACGATTTTGCGTAACGGCAACTTTAACACGACTAAAGGTAACGTCAACTTCAAATCGACAGAATTTACGAACAAGGGTACAGCAAATATACCACTTGACAAACAAACCCTAATTATGTTTTAACACGATAATTATATCAAACAAAGGGACTGATGAAAACAATAGTCTTGATGGGATGATGCAATGACATAGAATGTTGATGGCAAGGAAACAAACAACAGTACTGACGCAAACATTGGCACACAACACAATTAGTTTACTAGAAACAAAACATGCAAAACTGGTTGTATAACACTTTGTACCCAAAAGCAATGTAGTTGCTATTGTATTTACCAATGCATTTATACCCTGGGCAGTAGCAAGTGTCAATGCATTTATTTCCGGCGCTCCAAGGATCATTTGCTTGGCAAAACTGACCAACCTGCAATGTAAGAGTTTTATTTCATGAATGATCAATCGTTAGCTTTATCACAACATATCACGAGTGCTATATTAATTTTGAAATTTACGAGAATAAAAGCCCTTTTTCTTTAAGACAATGATTTTTGCAGAGCTAAAAAGTTAAAGATTGAAAGCTGTGTTTGATGCTTCTTTTGATCAATGACTTGTTGTTCTTCTTTCTTCTCTCTATTCTGCTAATTTTTATATGTGCCCGTTCCGCAATTTTCTATCACCAAATTAGTCTTAAAATTTAAAAAGAAAGGTGAATTTCAAATAAGTATTTAAATAGAAAACTCACATTTTTCTCTTCAAAACGGGTTGAATAATATGTCCAACCCTCCTTTTTTTGTGCTTCAATGAAATCTTTGGGATCCTGTGCTGATTTGTTATTTAACTGGCCAATACCCAACTCTCTGTTTAAGTTTATAGACTTGCATCGATGCTCCATGATGCATTCAAATTTACACATCTGCTCATCCAAGTTGTCCAAAGAATGAAATGTAGAACTTAGTGAGTGATCAGGAAGCACAGCAGTAAAATTGGCGAAGATCTTGCATGGCAGACGAAGTATTTCTCCATTTATATTTACAGAAATCACCAGCAGCAACAGTCTGGAATAAATTAGTACTGAGGCTTACTTTTTACTAGCCATTTTCTACAAAACAATTAGAAAATCTCTATGTTCATTGAAGGTATACACATGAAAAGGCGGATCAAACCTAGCAACAATGGCTGTTTATAAGCATAAAAAATTTTGATGATAAAGTTTCACGAATCAAAAGAAAGCTTACAGAAATTATTTATAAAATTATTTGTCTCAAGAAAATTCTTCCATTCGAATGCTGAACCACCTTTAATCACCCGGAGGAAAGTTCTTTGGAACCTTAGCCTAATACATTTTTTTGTTTTCACAAGCAAAACTTTAATAAAGCTGTTACACTTTCAAGACAACATATTCTCTAAACGCTAACAGAGTTTTAGATCTACTTCGAGACAATCTTTGCTATAAATTAAAACTTTATGTAAAAAAATGTAACAGTAATCATTGTAATAGTTCATCTTGAAAAAAAATGAAGTTGGTAAATTGAAAGAAAGAAAATTCGTAGTAAAGACTTTTTCATAGAAATATTGTAAGTCAAATTCTTAAGTTAAAACAATCAATTCCAGATGAGGCCAAGATTCTACTATGCTTCATCTTCAGAAAAAAGTTAGTGTTAAAAGCACGGGTTTTGCATCAAAGATTTGCAAAAAACTAAAATAGTATGATAACGATTACTAAGTGAAAAGTAAATAAAAGTTAAAGAAAGAAGTACAATGTCTAAAACAAGCGAATGGAGCAACGCCGGGAATCAAGAAAAGGACAAACAGGTAAAATAAGTTTAATTTTGTGGAAGAATAGATAGAAAAACATCAACAATATAACACTCTTAAATCAAGACATACATTTGAAAATGCATCTTCTTTGATTGGGGAACCAGACAACTTTGTCTTTTAACCTTATACTGGAAGAAAACAGCTCACCTCTTACCAACTTTGAACAAACTTTGCACTGACCATTAACTGATTCTAAAATTGCCGTTATTTGTAAATGGAATCTATTTTTAACTTTGACAACATCGGAATTTATCAATAAATTTCAAAATTTGCATTTGTTTAATACTGTTGAAAACAATGTTGTTATTAAAGATTTTTCAGATGCAATTCCTTAATATTTGTGCCGAAAGTTAATTACTTAATCAACCTGCATGAGTTCTTGTTGCTTAGAATAATAATAGAATAATAATACAAATATACATTAAAATAAAAGTTTTGCTTTAGTAACTGGAAGGATCTGTTGTTATTTAAGATTCTAATTGCATCTAGTCATTTCCTGCAAATCGATTAATTTATTAATTTGCGCAACTTCCAATTTTTGAAGAAGTTTTCATAAATACGCACTTTTAAATCCAATCGAAGTCTGTTTCTTGATAATCTTATTTAAACAGTTGATGATGAATATTTTTGAATTGAAATGCATTGATTACTGCTTTGCAAATTTTCTGAATCATTTAGCTGTTGAATCTTATATAATCAAAGTAAAGAGATATTAAACTAGAAGCTGCAATAATTATGCAGGTGGAATATTTCAATTGTCTAGTTTAACAAACAAGTAAATGCCTCATCAAATTATATCATGCCGAAACGGCTTGCTACTTTTAGATTCGCCTCTTGTCTTTGCGCTATTGTCTTAAAGTAAAGAAGCAGAGAAGTATTGCTGGGTTGGACAGAAACAGAAACAGTTATACATAAACGTCGACAATTTTCAAGTACGTTTTCGTTTATATTTTAGTCTAATATTATCAATTAAGGTAATAATATCCAAGATGGTTGAAAATTATTTAGAAACATTTTTTGCAAGTTTGTAAACCAGCAACTGAAAGTTTCAGTTCAACATTCCGATTATCAAGAATTTTGAGGAATACGTACATCGCTTTTCTGATTAATCGATAATCAAAATCTTAACCTTTTGACTGTGCTTACCCATCCATTTCCTTTGACTAAATTTCCTTCGCAAAGTTTACTTGAAATATGCGTATTAGGTTCAGATTTTACGAATAAACATTTCTCGGCATAGATCATCTCGAACTCTGCTACAAAACGTCGCATGGGTAATAGCGAAGAATTTGCTGACAAGACATGACCAGGGAGGAGTTGAGGTCTTATTACAAATTTTTTGGTAATTTGATATCCTCAAGGGTCAACAACAATGCCAAACAATGCCATTTGTCCTCCAAACACCTGCAAGTTTGGGCTTGGTTCCTAGTTTAGAAACAAGGTACCAAAAATGGTAAACGCTCAAGTCTCACCTGTTTAGATAAGAAAGTCACGACCTACAAAATTTTCGCCTAAATGCCTATGCCTTAAGTACCAACACAGATCTCTCCTTTAGATCAACCTTGAAAACATTGGAAATCCTTTAAATCCTTTAAAAATACAATTTGGAAATCCACAATGCTTTGTAAGTGCCAAAAGATATAAAATTTTCTATGACTAGTAGTGCATACAGTTTTCAAGAGATTTTATTTTTGAATCAAATAGTAATAAATGAAAATAAGTAACCTCTTTAAAAAAGACTACAGTTTCACAGCATTTTCATATAATTTAAATAAAAGTTGAGTAGAGTTTTTCACAATTATATTAAATACCAATTTAATCCGTTTTCTAGGAAAGACTTCAATCTATCTATTGTCCAAAATGGGAGTATTTATGCTCGCGACGTTGCTTCTCCAAATTTTCTGCTTTGCTTCGATAAATTCAGACGAGAGCCAAAGTACAAGAAAATCCGTTTTCGAAGAGGTGCATAACCCAACTCAGATAACGACAAGCATGTTTCATAAGACCTTCCATCAATGCAGCATGGATTACACATGCAATTACATTGTTAAGGATGTTAAGAGCCACACTTATAATAGATTTAAAGATGAGCAAGAGATCCCGGCTGAAAGATCAAACTTTGTTATATGGTCAAAGAAACAAGCAAGAAGAGGTATGAGTTGTTACTTGCAAGGCCATGTAATCAGCAGCATTAGTAAGTAATCAATAGCTAGTTAGTTAATTATTTGTGCTCTGTTGTAATTATGAAAGAAGTGCTTTGTTTTTGTTTTCAGTCAGAAATCTTGAATTCATTGAGGCTTAGTTTTGTTTCCCTTCTAGGGGAATAACATAGGTAACCAACCAAGCTATCACGTTGCAACTTCATCCTTCTATTATCGTGTTGCAGCCTAAAAGTATACTGGAATTTGATGTAAGCTTTTAGATGAATAGAAAAATGTAATATTCTGCAAGATGTCTTTATACGAATAGAATGCAATATGATATTTTGATAATTTAGGAACTTATTGCCTGCCTCTTTATGACAATTCAATTTAAGGAAACTGGTTTTTGAGATTGCGATGAAATTATTTTGATTTGACCTAAATTCCAGGCGTTCCAGGGAATATTGCTTATAAAAAGCCGTCCTCACATTCGTCAACATCTACAATACAAGAAATTCCATTAGTTGCCAGCTTTGGAAATGACGGTGACAGAACTGGAGACTGGCAGCGATGCAGTATCACAACTAAGGACTTAGTACCCTGGTGGCAAGTGGACCTGACAAGGCAAGCTGCGGTCGCAAGTATCCAAATAAGAAATGGCGCAACTTGGGGTCAATTGAGAATCAATCCATTCGATATCAGTGTTGGGGATGATAGATCAAGTGGTGGACGAAACAATGCGCTTTGCGTGAAAGATGGAACGTTGGCAATCGGTGAATTGAAAAAGTTCGATTGTCCAAGGCTGTTGCTTGGTCGTTATGTGACTGTGTTCTTGAACAGGCAAGAATATCTTCAAGTATGTGAGCTTGAAGTTTACGAATTTCAAACGGAGTTGTTCGTGTAAAGTATCGTTATTGGTGAATTTTATGTTTTGTAATGATTATTCCATTAATATATATATATGTTCTGCAAAGAGTCTATAATGACACGATGGCTTAAAAGTGGCTCTGAAAAAGCAAACATTATGAAACATACTAAAGCTTTTCGTTTAACACTCTTCAGAGTAAAAATCGTCAGAACATATATCAAATAAGTTTCATATCTTTCGTTCTTTGCATTAATTTTATAACATTTGCGCACTTTTCTCTCTTTTATGTCATTAAAACATCGAGAATCTTTGGGATACTGTTCTGTTCTTTTGTTCAACTGGCAAAAAATCAATTCCTTTCTTTGTTAATAGATTTGCGTCGATGCTCCATAATGCATTCAGTCTTATACATCTGTTTGCCAAATTTCCAAAGAATGAAATGCAGATCATAGCTTAAAAAGCTTCACAAAAAAGTTTGCAAATATTTTATATGGCAGACGAAGTATTTCTCTATTTGCAGTTACAGAAATCACCAGCAGCAACAATCTAAAAATGATTTATTTCTTAGTCAAGTCTCTTTTTCGCTAGCCGTTTTCTACAAAAGCAAATAGTAATACTCCTTTTATATTGCAGGTTTAGACAGGTAGAGGCGCATCAGCAACTAACAAAAATGATTGTTTATAAGTTTCAGTAACTTTTGATCAAAATTATATATGTTACAAATTCTATCTCCATAAAAACTCTTCTTCTAGAACAAATTCTTCTGAGTTTTTAACCAGGTCAGGTTTTTTTTTCTGCCAGCAAAACTATTTAAGGTTTGTCACGCTTTCAAGCCAGAATATTCTCAAAATTTTAAAAAGATTTCGGAAAATTAGTTCTTTACTTTTTAAATTCTTTGGCGTTACTTTTGAATATCAAGTTAATACTTTGGATGAAATGAAACTATATAAAATAGCATAAAAATAGGTACATTTGATATTGCATATCCTTTTATCAGAAAACTAGAAAATTTTGTTATTTCACTTTATACTGGAAGAAAACAGCTCACCCCATACAATCTTTGAGCATTCTTACCAGTAACCATCAGATGATTCCATTTTTTCAAATGTAGAATAAGACTTAGATGACGTAATGGTAGAAAACTTGGTTTGTTAATCAATTGCTTTTTTGCTTGCAAAAACAGTTGTTATAAATCAGAATTGAAATGGATTTTGAAATTTCCTACATTTGAATTTCTTCATAAATTTGGTTGCTTGCATTTGTTTTGAATATTTAAGCAATAAAATGTTTAACAATTTCTTTGAAATGAATTGACTTAATAACTTGCAGAAACTGTTGCTATTTAAGATGTTTTAATTACAACAACCTCTACAATTTTTGCTGCAAACTTATTGCTTTAACATCCTGCAAATACAATTATAATTCAGAACTATAAAATGAATGATGATAAGATTAATATGCATAAAAAATATATTTCTTTAATTAACTGTATGAACTGTTTTTTATTAGATATTTGTTATAAAACGCTCCAAATCAATAGCGGCACATCAATTATCAACTAGCGCAAAAGATTTCTTTTCTGAAGAAGTTTTGATAAATATGCTTCATCAAATAGAATAAAATTTTATTTATTGATCATTCTGTACAAGCTTTTTATTGAACAAACATTGAAGATTTTGATTGAACTGAATTTATTAATATTTTGTAAATTTACCGATGAATTAAACTGGAAAAATATATTGTTTACATTATCAAAATTGAAAAAAAAGTTTAATGATTTCTTGAAATGGTCATATTTGTCACTTGTTGTCACTTGGTTAAATATTCAGGGCAGCAAATATAAAGAATGAATTTTATTCAATCATTTTTTCAATTAACCGCTTTTTCAACCTGTGTATGACTTTTAATGCATTTACATTGAAAACGTTTCAGGGACTTCAAATGTTGGGAGCAAGGCAAATGGCAACACTCTGTAGAATAGTAGAACTTTCTTTATCAACCTGTGCAACATACCACAACGTAATTGCAATTAAATACAGTTTTTAATTTACAGAACGCCATGAACTAGTCCAAAGCAATCTCAAAGATACTTTTTGCCAACATTTTTTCTTAAGAGTAAAACTGATTAAAGTAAGCCCAGTTTCAAGCGAAACAAAATACTCCCTACCTTTACATATATTTAAGAAAAAAGTCTCAGAATTTTAATCGTTCAATTGTACTTGTGATCTTCGCAAGGAATACGTATGCAACAACGGTTATAATTGATTTACATTATATTTAGCGCTGTTAATTTAAATTAGTTGGTTCTTATTAGCTTGAGTGTAGCTGGAGATTATGCCAACTTAATTTGAGATCTTTTGGTGACTGAAGAAAACGGAATTTGAGACCCTTGCAGCCAATGGATAAAGCTTGTTGTAGGGGAAAATATGCCTTCTTGTGAAATACCACTTCAGTTTTTGGCATGGCAAAATTCTGAGATACGTTGTAAAGTGATATATTGAAAATTAAATGCATGAAAAATTTGGACTATATATTCGGTCATTATTTTGGATAGACGAGTCTTTAGAGACTAAGTATTTGGAATTTGACGTTATAAAGGGGCAATACATGAAAGTCTGATTTTGAACAACAAATTGTTCATTTTCTATTATGAATTTTCCTTCGACAGTGATTTCGGTTTTAAGGCTCCTTGGGCAAAACTTTGACCACTCATGCACTAGCACAGAATTTAGATTAGATGTTTTGTGACACTAGTGTATTTGCTGTTTGTTAGAACAGGTATTAACTTTACATTGCATAATTAGACCTAACATACTTTGCGTTTGTCCTTTTGTGTGCATCTGTATTCAGTTTTACCAGCTCTTTAGATGCATTTTGCTGCTGCCATCAGCGTAGAATGTGCCAAGATCGAGCAAATAACTAATTATAGAGCAATATAAAAGATGAACAAAGTGTTTTATTAGTAAAAGGAGAGAAAATAGAAAACTCTTTTGCATCACTCTTTAATATCATTTTATGTTCCACGTTACATGTATAATCATTGCAGCGTAGCAATACATGCATGAAATCCTTTTGTATGATCATGTTTAAGCTTGAATTGGATTTTCTGAAGATCAAGGAGACTATAATAGCACAAGTCAAATAACAAGGCTATCATTCATGTCACTTCCTAACACGATAAAGAGGTCTTTGCTTTGCTATATATAACCAAGTCAAAAGAATGAAGGCAGTTTGCAGCATATATATTTATGATGTATTTTCTGCTTTTTGTTGTCAAAAATTTTGTTGACAGCTCTTAGAGCTTAAAGAAAAAAACAAGCTATCCATCCTTGAAAGAGTCTTTGTAAATAATCTTTTAGAAAAAAAGTTGATTTTTTGTAATTAAAATTTCTTGAATGAAGCACAAAGCACAAACCAAAAAAAAATTTTCAGACTTCGCCCCTACTGTTCATAATTAATGTACTTAATAGATAGAAAAACATAAATTACAATGAGGGTTAATTCTTGATAAATTTTGAAGATTCCATAAAAAATTGGTAACATAGTCTGCTGAAGTTATTTGCGTTCGACAATCTTCAGAGTATAATCAAATGATAATGACCAATGGTAGGCAGAAAATTTACATTCAAGTTTGGATCGACAGTGGCTCAAGTGAAAGAATAGGCCTTTTTTAAATCCGTGTTTGGCCAAATAGAGAAAGCGAACTTTTGCTGTCGAAAGAAGCTAGATCAAAAGACGATGGCTCATTTTCCATGGCACACGATGGCAGCAATTTAAGATTTTGTGCAAACTGTCACTATTGTCTATTTGGCTGAAGATTGTCCGACGAAAAGTACCTCAGCGTGCTATGTTTACAATATTTCATGCCATCTCCAAACTTTGCGGTACAGAAAATTCAAACATATAACATGAAATCTTCGTGCATTTTTAATGTCCTCTTTTGCTGATTGTAGCAGATATATTACAATTCTCTTCCAATGCATTCGTGCTTGCCAGAAAGTGGAAAATAAATATAGATTCATCAAGCTTTGTTTCAGAATACATCTAAAATAGAAAGTTCATGTTAAAATAAACTTTTGATATCACAAAATGACAGAATAAATATCAAGCCTCTTTTTACTTGTTTCAAAAATATAATTTCTATTAACAGAATACTGTGCAAAAACTATTAGCTTTTTAACTTCATGAAAATTCAACATAGAATTATATTCAGGCTACACACTTTTTTAAGAATATGTTTTATAAGAAAATGAATGCTCAATTTAAATCGCTGAAATTTAAAAATAATGTAAAAACAATCAAAGAATCAAGCTTAAAATAAATTGAATATAGTGTTTAATTTAGTGTGTTGGATAGCAGAACAAATGTAATTTTCACGATATATATTTTGAAAAAGACGTATTTGGCCTTAGAGACATTGACATTATAATGCGAATCAGTTTCACCTTTCGTCGCTAAAAAGTAATTTAAGAATAATGTTAGTCTCAAAAATAAAATGAAAATATACTCAAAAATTTAACTGAGTTATACTCATTAAGTAAATCTCTATGACAGTACATATCTATACAATCAAAAGTTGTACTAAACGATATCAATGGCTTATATATCCTTGACTTCCAACACCAAAGTGTCAGGAACCATTTTCAAGAGAACGGATTTTGGTGATGAAATCTGCTGTTATTTGCTATTTCCTCCACTAAAGCCGCTTAGAATCATTTTGGGATCCATATCCTGGACTGCATACCTTTTCGAGACCACCGGAAGCCAACTCGCAAAAAGAGTTCTCTTCGACATTGCTTTTGGTCTTACAAGACCTCCGTGCAAATTGGCCTATGCATTTTTTCTCTTTAGATATTTCTCTACAGTTTAAAACATTTTTTACATTGTTTACTTTGTATTGTTGTGACCCCAATCTTTTTGGTTTTGTCGATGAAATGCCAAAAGTAGTTAAAGGCAAAAAAGTAGTAATGGCCTATTAAGCAAGATGAAAGTTACATTTACGTTTTATGACCAACATTGAAGGAGTAAATTTTCATGTGAATACTCATACCTTCATAAACCTGAACCTCGCATACTTGAAGACTTTCTTGCCTGTTCAAAAAGATACTGACGTAACGACCCATCAAAACCTGTGGACAATCGAACTTTTTCAATTCACCATTTGCCAACCTTCCATCTTTCACACACAGCGCATTGTTTCGTCCGCCATTTGAACTATCATCCCCAACACTGACATCGAATGGATTGATTTTCAATTGACCCCAAGTTGTGCCACTTCTTATTTGGACACTTGTGATAGCAGCTTGCCTTGTAAGGTCCACTTGCCACCAGGGTACTATGTCATTATTTGTGATACTGCATCGTTGCCATTCCCCAGTTTTTCACCGTCATTTCCAAAGCTGGCAACCAATGCAATTCCATCATATTCTTTAGCGGATGAATGTGAGGACGGCCTTTTATATGCCAAATTCTCTGCTGTTATCAAAATTACGGTCAGATTAAGAACATTGAATCTTAGTTTTGAAATTCATTGGATTCATGTTGATAGAAAAAACACATTGCATGCCTTTTATTGGTAGAAGCATTTAGTTAATTTATGCTACAGGTTACAGACTAACGTTTTAAAGACGTTTAAGCGTAGCATTATACAACATAAGGCATAACAACTAACCAATCACAAGAAGCAGAAGCGGACTGGCCTACCGGGACACCGGGAAATTTCCCGGTGCGCCCTCTGCCTCAAGTTATTTTTTTAAAAAACATGGAAACTATTAAAAGGTAAATTATCTTCGCAGAGAACTAAAACTGATTACAATCATCAATTGTCCAAAGTACGTTTGCATAAAAAGTTCAGCTTCATCTATATGTTGAGCAATATTAAGATTGATTGCAAAGTTTCCTAATCTGCAAATTCTGCAAGATTTCCTGAAAACCTTATAAAGAACATATTTTGCTTTGAAAACTACTTTGATAAATAAAAATAATTTTTAAACATACTAGAACCTTTTTTGTCTGAAATTCCTCTGAGTATAGAACGTCTTGTAATTTTGGTTAGCTTGTAATTTTTTCAAGCAAGTGCACCATACTTGAATTAATTCGATTTCTGTGGAGGGGGTAGTAGGGATTTTTACTAGCTACCTAGCAGACTATTGACTGTGACTAATAATTTTGTGAAACAAATGACTTCTGACTAACCATATTAGCTTTTGACTTATGGCTGATGCAAATTAATCCTAGTGCCTGATATCCAATAACTGAGGGCTCGCACTTTGAAAAAAAAATTAGCTGAGCACTATCATGTATTCTTTCTAATAAGAATGGCTGTAAATGGATAAAACTATCGATGTGTATGAGTATGGGAACGTTCACATATTATGTAATCAGAAATGGGGAGGTGGGATTTACACAAAGGTTATGGCTATTACGGTTATTATGGCTATTTGTTAAAGTTTGGTAAAATAGTTGTTTAGGGAGAAGGGGATTTTTCAAATATTTCCGTAATATATGCATACCTTAGTCCCTTCAAATTTCGCCTGCCTTTATTTTTCGCCCCGGAGGGGGGCGAGAATTAAAGGGGGCGAATTATGGAAATATTTAATGGGGCGAAAATTAGAGGTAGCGAAAATTAAAGGGTCCTTAAAAAATCTATTTTCTATAATAGAACCTTAATTTTTAGGCCCTTCAAGAAAACTTCAAGTTATCATCTTTGCGCGCGTCAAATTTTCATCCTGCGTTGATTGCTTTCATTGTTACAGTTCTCATTTAGTGACTTTCTGGGAAAATATCCATACTAAAATTCATAAAAAAGATTTCTCAATCCTAAAAATTTTGACAAAGACGATAAACTTATGTCTTTTAAGGGGCCATACTGTAGTTCAAAATAAAATCCATTAATCTTCGATAACGATAATATTGTCCTCTCCAATGTCTGTAGGGTGATTTTCTTCTTCCATTTCCAAAGTGTTCTCATCCTCAGGGCCATATTCGTCCAAATCATCAGCGGCCAATCTCTCCTCGGCTTCAGTTTGGTCAGAAGATACTATCATCTTCTCTGGCTCAATATAGTAGTCTTGCAGATATTCTTTCATTCAGTTGAAGACAGAACTTTGCGCCTTATCCTTTTTAACGATTAGTACAATCGGTATTTCGAGTCCAACTTGAGGAATTGGCGATCCTCTATACTTGTTGTCTCGTACACTACCTTCTAAAGCGCCGCCATAATTCAAGCAAAAATGACAAAAGCGATTTTTCAGCAAAAAGTTTCCAAACAAAAAAAGATTTTTCAGAGGCCCGAGTGTAGTTCCATGCCGCATGAATGTTCATTGCTTTGAAACTGATTAGGTCAAAGCTTTGAAATTTAAAGGGCTTGGGGGCGAAAATTAAAGGGAGCGAACTTGTGCACAAAAGGGGCGACAATAAAAGAGGCGAAAATTAAAGGAAGCCAAGATTGAAGGTAGGCTAAATTTGAAGGGACTAAGGTATTACACCAAATACAAGACCACTTGTGATCAACTTGGTACTTCAACGCCTAAATGTGATCTTGCAAATGTTTTTCTGAACTTATCATGTCGCGAGTAACAGAACCTGTAACCAAACTTTTGATAAAGTTTTAGCAAGTCTCGCAAATGTTTCAAAGCTGGGAGACAGTCCAATAGAAAGATAAAATTTCTTATTTTTCAAATAGTAACCTTTTTCAGTTTTTAAATTAAAAGTTTTTTCAATGGTTTGAAGTTTGGTTTGATTAGATTTTAACCATAACAAGAAGCCTGATGGCTTCACAAAAGTGGTTTGAATCTCGATCGCTTTTTGCATCCTGTTATCAGCGACAAAAATTTATATATAAATCCCTTTTATGCCATATTCATAATAATAGTATTGAAGCTGTCTTTTAAGGTTTAGATCAGTAATCACTAAATTTACTTTTTGTCGCCTTATGTTCTGGTTTTAGTAGACTGTCTGTTAGCTGTCTTTTAAGGTTTAGATCAGTAATCACTAAATTTACTTTTTGTCGCCTTATGTTCTGGTTTTTAAAACAATTTGTATGTGCATCAATTGTAAAAGATAACCTTGAGCTTCCATGTCAAATCCTTAATGAAAAGCCAATCAATCAATGAGATATTTTTGTCGCATTATCTTTATTTTCCACTTTCGCATTTAGTTTGGATAATAATTTCACGTTTGGACTAAATCTTATTTTAACTGCAACTTATTTACTGATAAGAATTATGCCAATACAAAAACCTGTGAAAGAAAACAATTTCTTTCGCCATTTAGACTTTGTTTGTATTTTTTAGGTGAAGACAATTAGACAAGGCTTTGTATTTTTACAACAAATTAAGTGATATTGCCTGGTCCATATACTTAGCCAGGAGCTAAAAAATAAACATAGAATATTTGAAACAAATATATAACAAACCAGCCACAAATAATTAGATTATTTGAAACATACCTTCATAAACCTCAAGCTCGCATACTGGAAGAAATTCTTTCCTGTTCAAAAACACACTCACGTAGCGACCCATCATCAGCTTTGGACAATAAAAAGTTTTCATCTCGCCGCTAGCCAACATTCCATTATTGACACAAAGCGCATTGTTTCTTCCGCCGTTTGAACTATCCTTCCCAACACTAACATTGTATGGGTATGTATCATGTGAAGACCAGGCTATAGAATTTGTTATCCGAACATGTGTGACAGCGGCTACTTCTTTAAGATCCACTTGCCACCAGGGCTGCTCTTCATAACTGGTGAAACTACATCTCTGCCACTCTGCCGTTCTGTCACCATCATTTCCAAAGCTTGCCACAAGTTCTGTTCCGTCATATGTACGGGTTGATGAATGGGAAGATGGCTTCTTATAGGCGATATTCTTTGCTGTGGGTGGAAGATAATTTACAGAAAGAAATTGTAACAAAAACTCTTCTTATGCACAATACTAAACAAAGGCTTTGTACCTTGAAAGATGCCTACTTTGACTCAAGTAAAGGAGCTTGATACCAATGTAGTTACTATTGTATTTACCAATGCATTCATACCCTGGGCAGTAGCAAGTGTCAATGCATTTATGTCCGGCGCTGCAAGGATCATTTGCTTGGCAATACTGACCAACCTGCAATGTAAAAGTTTTATTTCATGAAAGATCAATTTTTATCCCTATCACAACATATCACTAGTGCTATATTAGTCTTGAAATTTACGAGAATAAAAGCTCTTGTTGTTTAAGGCCATGTTTTTTGCAGAGCTAAAAAGATAAAGATTGAAAGCTGTGTTTGATGCTCATCTTGATCAATGACTTGTTGTTCTTCCTTCTTCTCTCTTTTCAACTAATTTTTATATGTGCCCTTTACGCAATTTTCTGTCACCAAATTAGTTTTTAAATTTATAAAGTTAGTTGAATTTTAAATAGGTATTTCAATAGAAAACTCACATTTTTCTCTTCAAAACGGGTTGAATGATATGTCCAACCCTCCTTTTTTTGGGCTTCAATGAAATCTTTAGGATCCTGTGCTGATTTGTTATTCAACTGGCAAATACCCAACTCTCTGTTTAAGTTTATAGACTTGCATCGATGCTCCATGATGCATTCAAACTTACACATCTGCTCATCCAAGTTGTCCAAAGAACGAAATGTAGAACTAAGTGAATGATCATGAAGCACAGCAGTAAAATTGGCAAAGATCTTGCATGGCAGACGAAGTATTTCTCCATTTATATTTACAGAAATCACAAGCAGCAACAGTCTAAAAAATATTAGTACTGAATCAAGGCTTACTTTTTACAAGCCGTTTTCTACAAAGTAATTAGAAAATCTCTTTGTCCATTAAAGATATACACATAAAGAAGCCCATCAAACCTAGCAACAATAGTTGTTTATAAGCATAAAAAATTTTGATGATAAAGTTTCACGAATCAAAAAAAAGCTTACAGAAATTATTTATAAATATCATCTTAGATAAAATTGTTTGTCACAAGAAAAATCTTCCATTAGAATGCTGAACTACTTTTAATCATCCGGAGGAAAGTACTTCGGAACCTAAGTCTAATACGTTTTATTGTTTTCACAAGCAAAACTTTAACAAAGCTGTTACACTTTCAAGACAACATATTCTCTACAAGCTAACAGAGTTTAGATCTACTTCGACACAACCTTTGCTATAAATTAAAAACATTATGTAGGAAAATGTAACAGTAATCTTTGTCACAATTCATCCTTGAAAACAAAATTGAAGTTAGCAAATTGAAAGGAAGAAAATTCGTAGTAAAGACTTTTTCATAGAAATATTGTAAGTCAAATTCTTAAGTTAAAACAATCAATTCCAGATGAGGCCAAGATTCTACGTTGCTTCATCTTCAGAAAAAAGTTAATGTCAAAAGCACGGGTTTTGAATGAAAGATTTGCGAAAAAACTAAAATAGTATGATAACGATCACTAAGTGAAAAATAGATTAAGGGGAAAGAAAGAAATACAATGTTTAAAACAAGCGAATGGAGCAACGCCGGGAATCAAGAAAAGGACATACACGTAAAATAAGTTGACTTTTGTGGATGAACAGATAGAAAAACATCTACAATGTAACATTTCAAAATCAAGACATACATTTGAAAATGCATCTTCTTTGATTGGGGAACCAGACAACTTTGTCTTTTTACCTTATGCTGGAAGAAAACAGCTCGCTTCTTACCAACTTTAAACACACTTTGCACTGACCATCAATTGATTCTAAAATTGCCATAAATTGAAATTGGAATCTGTTTTTAAGGTTTGACAACATCGGAATTTATCAATAAACTTGAAAATTTGCATTTGTTTAACACTGTTGAAAACACTGTTCTTATTAAAGATTTTTCGGATGCATTTCCTGAATATTTTTGCCGAAATTTAATTACTAAATCAACCTGCAGAAGTTCTTGTTGCTTAGAATAATAAGAATATAATAACACAAACATACATTAAAATAAGAGTTTTGCTTTAGTAACTGGAAGGATCTGTTGTTATTTAAGATTCTAATTGCATCTAGTCATTTGCTGCAAATCGAGTGATTTATTAAATTGCGCAACTTCCAAATTTTGAAGAAGTTTAAATAAATAGGCACTTTTAAATCCAATCGAAGTCTGTTTCTTGATAATCTTATGTGTAAACAGTTGATGATGAATATTTTTGTATTGAAATGCATTGATTTATGTTTTGCATATTAACTGTTGTTGAATTTTATTTTGTTTATATAATCAAAGTAAAAGAATATCAAATCATATCTTCAAAACCCTAAGGCTTTATCAGCATGTCAAGTGATCACACTAACAGAGACTTCGATCAAATTTTGTTCAATCGTTTATTGAAATCTTATTGCTTTAATAGCATTTAGATTTTTTTCTATTCAATTGATATAAAAGTTAAGTTCCAGAAATGTCAAATTTTAGGAAAGACCCTTTTGGAAGCGTAATTAGTAATCATTGAAAATGTGTATAATTATTTCTGGAAAGTTGTTTGATAGGGGGCAAGTATCCTTTTCCATCTTCCACTTCCCCATTTTCATCCCTGCACTCTTAGAAGACGCCTGCTTGCCTATCGTAAGGCATAATTGTATACAGTTGGGTAGAATTAAGCAACCTTTAACAGCTTTGAAACTTTTCCAGAAAGTGGTCTCCTGTCTATCGATGTTAACTTGAGTTTAAAAGAAATTCTTTGCTAGATATATTTTGCACTTGTTCACGTAATATGGGATTGGATTCATTGCCAATGGACAAATTAGAAGAATACGAAGGAGTTGCATTAATTATGTAGGAGGAATAATTCAATTGTCTAGCTTAACAAACAGCAAAATCCCTAATCAAATGATGTGCGGCCTAAATGGCTCTTTATTTTTAGATTCGCATCTTTTCTTTGCGCAAATAATTTAACATAAAGAGGAGAAAAGTATTGCTGGGTTGGACAGAAACAGAGACAATCGTACAAAAATTCAACAATTTAAAAGTAACGTTTACTTTTAGTCTAATGTTTCCCATTCCGACTATTCGGAGATTTGAAGAATGCATTCATCCCTTTTCCGGTTAATCGATAATCAAAATCTAATCCTCTTGACTGTGCTTACCCATCCATTTCCTTTGACTTAAAATCAGGTATTTTTTCTTCGCAAAGTTTACCTCAAATGGGCTTATTAGGTTCAGATTTCACGAGTAAGCATTTTTAAGCTTCGATCATTTCGAGCTCTGCAACAAAATGTCGCATGGGTAATAGCGAAGAACTTAGCTCACAGAGGACATGACCAGGTGAGAGACGAGGCCTTGTTACAGAATTTTTGGTAATTTGATATTCTCAAGGGTCAACAACAATGCCAAACAATGCCGGCTTCTCTCCAAACACCTACAAGTTTGGGCTTAGTTCTTAGCTTAGAAACAAGGCACCAAAAAATGGTAAACGCTCAAGACTCATCTGTTTAGATAAGAAAGTCACGACCTACATAATTTTCCCCTAAATACCTATGCCTTAAGTACCAACACAGATCTCCCCTTTCGATCAACCTTGAGAACATTTCTAATCCATAATCCACATTACCAAAAGATTCGAGCATCTCTATAACGTGTACTGCATTTAGTTTTCCAAAAGTCTGATCTTTGAGTTAAAAAGTTATTGATAAAAGTATGTAAGATCTTTAAATAAGACTACAGTTTCGCAGCATTTTTATATGATTTAAAAAGA
>NW_027018659.1:6137897-6161608 GCF_013076305.1 Rhopilema esculentum
AATCTAATTATTTGTGGCTGGTTTGTTATAAATTTGTTTCAAATATTCTATCTTTCTTTTTTTGGTTCTTGGTTAAGTATATAGACCAGGCAATATCACTCAATTTTTTGTAAAAATACAAAGCTCCATCTATTTGTCATCACCCAAATAGTACAGACAAAGTCTGAATGAAGAGAGAGTTTTTTTATTTGTCACAGGTTTTTGTATTGGCATAATTCTGACCAGTAAATTTGTTGCAGTTAAAATAAGATGAAGTCTAAACGTGAAATTATTATCCAAACTAAATGCCAAAATGGCAAAACAAGATTCTGCAAGAAAAATGTCCCATTGATTGATTGACTTTTACTTTAGGATTTGGCATGCAGATTCACAATAATCTTTTACACATGGTTGTGAATGTAAATGTAATTGGTCTTAAAAAACGTTCCTTTAAACCAAAGCTTAAGTCAGCAAAAAGTGAAAAAAATTATCATAGGCCACTCTAAACCTAAAATGCCAGCTGAAAAAATGATAAATTTGAGTATGGCTTAAAGATCATTTTTATATATAAATTTGTATATTTTTGTTAGGTAATTATTTCATTCTTTTATCATTTATATCAGAATGCAGATCTTTTGAGACTCATTAGATGTTATGCCTATTGTTTTCTACGTTGACAAGGTGTTCTTTTGCACTTGGCAAAAACTCCACAAAATGCTTTTACCGAAAGAGGCTTGCGATGTGTGTTTTTTATCAACAAATACCCAATGAATTTTAAACCAAGTTTCAATATTCTTTATACGACGATACTTTTGTTAACAGCGGAGAATTTGGCATATAAAAAGCCGTCCTTACATTCATCATCAAGAACAGCAAATGGAATCACATTTGTTGCCAGCTTTGGAAATGATGGGAACAGAACTGGGGACTATCAGCGATGCAGTATCACAAAAGCTGACGTGACACCCTGGTGGCAAGTGGATCTTACAAGGCAAGCTGCTGTCACAAGTGTCCGAATAAAGAATGGTGCAACTTGGGGTTCAGATAAAATCAATCCATTCGATGTCAGTGTTGGGGACGACAAGACGAATGGCGGACGAAACAATGCACTGTGTGTGAAAGTCGGGACACTGGCCAGAGGAGAGTTGAGAAAGTTCGATTGTCCACAGGTCCTGATGGGTCGTTACGTTAGTGTTTATTTGAACAGGTTGGAATATCTTCAAGTATGCGAGGTTGAGGTTTATGAAGGTATGTGCCTGAACTCAAGGCTTTCTTTCTAACATACCATAGGTACCAGACCAGAGCCTCGTTATTTCTGAGATTTAATAATGGAGACTATGGCACCCAGGGTATTTCGAATAAAAGGCAAAAATTCTCGCAGCCACTGCACTGAAAGCATTTGCGCGTCTACAAGCTGTGGATAAATTTTTCTACCAACCGAACATGCGACACATAAATTAAGAACATAAATTTTCAACGGATTAAAGTTCGGACAATGAACTTAGTCGAAGGAATTTTATATCATACTTTTAAAATTTCGGACAGACAAATTTCCAGGAAAGTTTTAGACAGTCTTTTGGGTGTGTGAAGCGAAAAGACATGAGGTTATAGTTTCACATTCGTTTCACAAAAGTTTCAAGAAACTTTGGAAGATTATCTGACTATTGAAATCATGACAATGTCATAAAACTTTATGTACAGGAACGGCTCAAATCCTTAGTTTAGTGGCTCAGTAATTGACGATGAGAACAATAATGATAATTATTTGAACTGGTGGTCCTATTAACTTGGAAAAGGGCTTTTTCAACAAAAAAATTTTTTTCCAAAAATTTTGTAATCACTCATGTTTAAAGATTGTAGCCTTTGCTTTAGTCAATATTCACTGCGCATATGTGGATCACAAAAAAATTTTCGACGTGACAACCTCCCGGATAAAGTTGTCATGCCAAAAATTTTTACTTAATGTAGATTGCAATCCAGTCCTCCTGGGTGATGCTTTCTATTTTGAATATTGATCGAAGCCTCTGTTTAGTGCTTTCTGGTGACTGGAGAGTCGTATAATATAGAACAATTATATTTGTTTGCTTTAGTTATCTTGGACTTAATATCTTCGACTGCAAAATGGCTTAAATGACTTATTGCTAAAAGAATCCAAGGATCACTGTACAAAAAAGTCTATTTCTTTTTCAAAACTGTCAAAGTTGAAAGAATGCATGGGCCCATTGTTATTTAAACTTTTTACCCTGGGTACCAGACCCACATAAATTCGAGCGCAGGACAAGAAGATTGGAGAAGAGGAGCGAAGAAGTAAATATTCGCGAATTTCATCAATAATAATCATTATCGTTTAAGAACCACGCCCGTATCTATAGCCATAAACATTTTGTCGGCAAACCACTGGTTTTGTAGCCCCCTCCATCAAAATTTTCTAGCGACAGCACTGGCGAAGGTCCCCGCTTCTCCGCTTAGTTTTCTATTTACGCGCGTGAAATTGTGTGGCTCTGGTACTGAGGGTACTTGGCCTTCCTAAAACCAAGAAACAGGGCTCTTTCAAGCAAGCTTCGGCAACACCATACTTTGTTAATTTCAAAAGCAACAAATGATGCTCCATTGGCATCTTCAAATCTAAGTAAACAACACCAGACTTTCATCAATGCAAGCACCACTACAGCGTGCAGATCTCACCAATGTATAAAGATTTGCATTTGGCTTGAAAGGATAATCCAATATTTTTGTTAATTTTACGCACATATTTTGGGATGGTATCATTAAATTTAAAAATCCCCTACTGATACCTCAATCTCAGTTTGGGATAGCCGTAACTAATTATTGTTCTTAATTCGACAAATTTTCTTGACTCCTTTTGCAAATTTCATGTTTCCAGCTATTGCTTTTACTGCATTCTTCTTAAAACTTCAAGACTGGGAACTTAATTTGCTAAATATCACAACATTTACAAAGAGCTGACAATGAGCCTAGGCATTCCTAGTCCGCAAATGATTCACTTATTTATCTCAGCTAGTTTCTTGGGATGTGTGACAAATAATGGTTTCCTGGGATCTATGTCAAATACTGGGTTAATTTAAGTTAATTTCGTTTAATTTTTTTGTTAAAATTTGCAAGCGAAGAGTTTCTGCACATCATTTTGTTAAATTGAAATTATATTTTTGAAACAACTGAAAAAATTCTGTGATAATAATACTGTCAGAAGTATGTATTAATGTATGAACTTTGCATTTTAGATGTATTCTGAAAAAAGGTTCAGAAATCACGATTCGTTCTCTATTTCCTGGCAAGCACGAATGCATTCAAAGTGAAAAGCAATATATCTAGCTACTAGCAGCCATAGAGGATTTGCACGATGAATTCAAAATGCACAAAGAATTCATGCTTTTACATAGTATGCACATGAAGCCGCAAAATGTATCCAGTTGTAATTTATATTCTTTGATTTTCATTACTATTCAGTACAGTAATTATGAACAGTGAGTTGGAGGCACAAATCTTTTAGTTGTGACTTTTGCTAAAAGCAAGAGATTTCCATAATAAAAATCAACTTTATTCTCGAAATTTATCAAGATGTAATAAGTATTGTATTTTAGGGTTTTCTGTCTATTCATTCAAGTAATTATGAACAGTGGGGTCGAAGGCAGAAATTTCTTTACCTGTGACTTTTGGTTATTCAAGAAATTTCAATTACAAAAAACTACTTTTTTCCGGAAAGATTCTTAGATAAAACTCCTTTAAGGAAGGATAGCTTGATGTTTTCTTTAAGCTCTAATATCTGTCAATGCAATTTTTGACTAAGAAAAAAAAATCTCTATTCTTTTGACTTTGTTAAATATAGCAAAGCAAAGACCACGATATAGTGTCAGAAACTGATGTGAATTATAGTGTTGTTATTTGATTTAAGCTATCATAGTGTTGTTGATTATATGTAATAATACTTTTTGGGCTTTGTTTAGCAGTTCAGGGTTGATATTATTCAGAAAATTCAATTCGAGCTTAAAGAATCCTCGTAAAAAGTAAAGCTTACTAACTTAAAAGACAAGGCCAGAAGGATTTTATCAATATATTCCTACGTTGCAATAATTATATACGATTCATGGATCATTTAATGATATTAAAGAGTGATGTACAAGAGTTTGTTTTCTAGTTTCCACAACCTTTCTATTTGCTATCCTTTACTAATGGAACACTTTTTTCAACCTCCGTGTTGTTTTATAAAGTAGTGTTTTGCTCGATCTTGGCTCATGCAACTCTTATAGCAGCAGCAAAATTCATCTAAAGAGACAGAAAGACTAAATGCAGAAGCACACAAATGGACCAAGGCAAAGTATGTTAAATCTAATTACGCAAAGCAAAGTAAAAACAGGTCCTTACAAACAGCACACGCAAAGTTTTGCCCAAGGAGTCTTTCTTAAAACCGAAATCACTGTCGAAGTAAAGCAAAAATTTATAACAAAACATGAAAATTTTTCTGTTCAAAATCAGATTTTCATAAAATGCCCTTTATAATGTCAAAATCTAAATACCTGGTTTCTAAAGACTCGTTTATCCAAAATTATGATTTGTTCGAATTTTTCATGAATTCAATTTCATAATATTTATCACTTTACAAGGTATCTTAGAGGTTTGCCTTGTCAAAAACAAGAATAATATTACACAGGAAGGCATATTTTCACCTGCAACAATCTAAAACCATCGGCTGCAAGGGTCTCAAATTCCGTAAACAATGTAAATCAAATATTACCTATGTTACATGCGTATTCCTTGCGAGGATCACAAGTACAATTGAATGATTAGAATTCTGAGACTTTTTTCTTGAATATTTGCAAAGCTGGGGATTATTTCATTTCGTTTGGAACTGAGTTAGCAACAGCTTGTTCAGAATGATCAAGAAATAGAATTTCATTTGCAATTTATGAAGGGTCTTTATCAAAACATATTCAGAAAATATATTTTGCACAAGTTGTTAAAGCAGTTTATGTACAGCAAGTGATTTGGAGCATTCTATAACAAATATCTAATAAACAATTGATTATCAAGGCAAGTCTTCTACCATTTTGATTACGTCATCTAAGTCGTATTCCACATTATGAAAAAATGAAATCACTTGATGGTCAGTGGTAAGAAAGCTCAAAGATTATATGGGGTGAGCTGCTTTCTTCCAGTATAAAGTGAAATAATAAAATTTTCTAGTTTTCTGGTTAAAGGGAATGCATTGTAAAATATATTTATTTTTATATCATTTTATATAGTTTTATTTTGTCCAAAGTATCCACTTGATATTCAGAGTATTCAAAAGTATTCCCAAAGTATTCACAATGTAAAGAACTAATGTTCCGAAATCTTTCTAAAATTTTGAGAAAATTCTGGCGTGAAAGCGTGACAAATCTTAAATAGTTTTGCTGGCAGAATCGAAAAACCTGAACTGGCACACAATTCAGAAGAACTTCTACTAGATAAAGAGTTCTTATGGACAAAGAATTTTCAATATGGATAATTTTCGTCAAAAGTTACTGAAGTTTATATACAATCGTTATTGTTAGTTCTTGATGCGCCTCTACTTGTCTACACCTGCAATATACAAGGAGTATTACTATTTGCTTTTGTAGAAAATGGCTAGCAAAAAGAGACTTGTCTAAGAAATAAATCATTTTTAGATTATTGCTGCTGGTGATTTCTGTAACTGCAAATAGAGAAATGTTATGTTATAAAAGGGCGCAAATGTTATAAAATTAATGCAAAGAACGAAAGAAATGAAACATATTTGATATATGTTCTGACGATTTACACTCTGAAGAGTGTTAAACGAAAAGCTTATATATATACAGTTGACATCTGCTATCTCGAACTCTGAAGGGAAAACGAGAATTTATTCGAGATAGCGGATGTTCGGGTTATCGGATGACCCTAAAAAAATCCAATCTTTTTTAAATTTCAAAGGTTTAACAGGCAGCATTAAAAGATATGTTGTTACTAAATCAAAATTACAAGTCAAACTAAATCATTAAGAAAAATAAGGATCTAATGTCATTTATTTTCTCTTTCTAACCAGTTCCTTCTCTATATCGCCATTCATTTTAACGAAGTGCTCACGGAGCACTTTTCCATTTTCTGAGAATAGGCAATATCTTGATATTACCTCCATCCAGTGGCGGCGCCACCTCCAAAAAAGAGGGGGGGATTTTTTTCCGGGGCGTGCAAGAAGTTTTTAAAAATTGTGTCTTGCTGTTCTATGTGTACATGGTGTCCCGAAGGCACGCATGCAATGGCCAGAGGCCGTTGCCTAAAACAGCTGGGGTCTGGGGACGCTGTAAAAAGCCCCTCAACGGGTCCAGGGCAGTGCCTTGGTAGGTGTCCAGGGGGCGAAGCCCCCGGAAGAGCTCCCGGGATTTTCTCATTTCTGAGGTCTCAAAATGGCTTAGGATCCTTTGATTTCTCTTTCTGCATACATTATTAGAGCAACACAACCTGTAGACTTTAATTTTAACTTGTTTATTGGGAAGGGCCAAACAAAAAGGTATCATTAATCTAAAACGAGAATTTAAAACAATGAATAACAATGTCAAACAATCTTATAAACAACGTTCGTAGTTTTTTTCAACACAACTTGATTATAAGGCCAGTTTCCTAGGTTTGATAGCGAATTGATTTCGAATGGTCGATAAATCTATTTCTTTCGAAATATCCCTCTCGCTGCTTATCAGGACAAGATTTTCCAGACGATCTTCTGTCATTGTAGCCCGAAGATAAGTGTTAATTAGCTTCACTTTGCTATGACATCGCTCACAAGACGCTATAGAAACGGGGATGCACGAGGCAATTCTGATTACCAAATGTAGATTTGGATAAAGGCTCTGAAGGTCACTCTGCTGGAACATCTTCAGAATTAATGGTAAACACGGATTCTTCCAGCCTTTCTTTTTCCGTTCGTCCATTTCTAACAGCAGCTTGGTGAAGAATCGCGATTCTCTCAATAGCATGTATTCTTGACAGGTCGGCTGTGCAGGAATACCATAACGGCTCGCAAATATGCCAACTTTTCCCTGGTTACCAGCATTCCAGTGAAGTGGATTGAAAGCTGATAATTGCATCATCACCTCACATGACTCAACAGAGAACCTCTTCCCAAGCTCGTTGAGCATCAAATCCAAGAAGGGGTAGTAGAAGACATGACGAGAATTATCTACTGCTGTAACCGACTGACTGGACTCTGAGGGAGTTGCAATGCTGTGGCTGAATGTCGCGTCAAGCAAAGTTTGACCATCTCCTAGGCGTTCTGGTAGTCTGCGGCGTCGTTCACTTGCTTCGTTGAAGGTATTATTGACGTTACACTTAGAAGTTTGATGAAGTTTGGCTTTGCAGACCAATTCATCAAAATGTGAAGTCGAGGTTTATGAAGTTATGAAGCATTAATCCAATTTACCATGTAAGTTGTAACCAGCAGCGTCATGAGCTGGATTTGGGGTAAAACTGGGATATTTTTAATCTAAATATATAACGTTTCTCAGACCTGCTGTCACCAAGAGTTACCTTACGTAAATGGCATGATTGCTGTTCTTCACGAAACCTTATGATTTTTATTTTCTTCTGCATAGATAAACCCTTTTTGTTTTTAGTTACGATTTTTGAGTTAAGTTGTTGATAAGGCGATAGTGGAACAGGGGGAAAGGCCCCATCCCCTCAATTTATTGAAACTTTAAGGAAAATAATTATTGTTTACTGCATTGTGTTTCTATGATTAAAAAGCCACCATTACGTAACAAAAAATTACCCATGGACTTTCCTTTGGGAGAATAAGGGCGACTCCTGTTGGTAAAAGGATACTACCAATAGAAAGGCTGCGTCCAACAATATTAGTTTATCCTGCAAATGCATTGGCATCTGGTGCAGCCATTAAAAGCTAAAAGTAACCCCTCTTTATCTCTAGGATGAACGATTTTGACGTGCAATGGAGTTTACAAGTTTGTCAAAAATTACATTTTCTGTAACTCTGCCTCAGCTTGTTCTAAATTTTTCTTCCGTTCTGATCAATTTTGAGGCTTGTGTTCTAACAAAATTATTCTTATTAGAAAAGGGCTGTGCATATAGGAATGCTCGAATAAGATAGGAATCTATAGTAGCTTGAACGTCCGGGACAAGGGGAATCAAATCAAGGTGCTTTTTCACCTACCAATAAGCGACGAAACCGAACTAGAAACTTTGTGGACCAACTTAAGCTTTACAAACCAACGTATAAAGGATTGGCAGGGGGGGGGGGGGCGTATAAAGGATTAGATGTATTCTGAAAAAGGCTCAGAAATCACGATTCGTTCTCTATTTCCTGGCAAGCACGAATGCATTTAAAGAGAAAAGCAATATATCTAGCTACTAGCAGCCATAGAGGATTTGCACGATGAATTCAAAATGCACAAAGAATTCATGCTTTTACATAGTATGCACATGAAGCCGTAAAATGTATCCAGTTGTAATTTATATTGTTTCATTTTCATTACTATTCAGTACAGTAATTATGAGCAGTGAGGTAGGAGGCACAAATCTTTTAGTTGTGACTTTTGCTAAAAGCAAGAGATTTCCATAATAAAAATCAACTTTAATCTCGAAATTGATCAAGATGTAATAAGTATTGTATTTTAGGGTTTTCTGTCTATTCAGTCAAGTAATTATGAACAGTGGGGTCGAAGGCAGAAATTTCTTTACCTGTGACTTTTGGTTATTCAAGAAATTTCAATCACAAAAAAAACTACTTTTTTCCGAAAAGATTCTTTATAAAAACTTTTTTGAGGACGGATAGTTTGACGTTTTCTTTAAGCTCTAATATCTGTCAATGCAATTTTTGACTAAGAAAGAAAAAAAATCTCTATTCTTTTGACTTTGTTAAATATAGCAAAGCAAAGACCACGATATAGTGTCAGAAACTGATGTGAATTATAGTGTTGTTATTTGAATTGAGCTATTATAGTGTTGTTGATCATATGTCATAATATTTTCTGGGCTTTGTTTAACAGCTCAGGATTGATATTTTTCAGAAAATTCAATTCGAGCTTGAAGAATCCTCGTAAAAAGTAAAGCTTACTAACTTAAAAGACAAGGCCAGGGGTATTTTATCAATATATTCCTACGCTGCAATAATTATATACGATTCATGGATCATTTAATGATATTAAAGAGTGATGTACAAGAGTTTGTTTTCTAGTTTCCACAACCTCTCTATTTGCTATCCTTTACTAATTGAACACTTTTTTCAATTTCCGTGTTGTTTTATAAAGTAGTGTGTTGCTCGATCTTGGCTCATGCTACTCTTATAGCAGCAGCAAAATGCATCTAAAGAGACAGAGAAACTAAATGCAGAAGCACACAAATTGACCAAGGCAAAGTATGTTAAATCTAATTACGCAAAGCAAAGTAAAAACAAGTCCTTACAAACAGCACACGCAAAGTTTTGCCCAAGGAGTCTTAAAACCGAAATCACTGTCGAAGTAAAGCCAAAATTCATAATGAAACATGAAAATTTTTCTGTTCAAAATCAGATTTTCATAAAATGCCCTTTATAATGTCAAAATCTAAATACTTGGTTTCTAAAGAATCGCTTATCCAAAATTATGATTTGTTCGAATTTTTCATGAATTCAATTTCATAATATATATCGCTTTACAAGGTATCTTAGAGGTTTGCCTTGTTAAAAACAAAAATGATATTACACAGGAAGGCATATTTTCACCTGCAACAATCTAAAACCATCGGCTGCAAGGGTCTCAAATTCCGTAAACAATGTAAATCAAATATTACCTATGTTACATGCGTATTCCTTGCGAGGATCACAAGTACAATTGAATGATTAGAATTCTGAGAATTTTTTCTTGAATATTTGCAAAGCTGTGGATTATTTCATTTCGTTTGGAACTGAGTTAGCAACAGCTTGTTCAAAATAATCAAGAAATAGAATTTCATTTGCATTTTATGAAGGGTCTTTATCAAAACCTATTTAGAAAATATATTTTGCACAAGTTGTTAAAGCAGTTCATGTACAGAAAGTGGTTTGGAGCATTCTATAACAAATATCTAATAAAACAAATGATTATCAAGGCAAGTCTTCTAGCATTAGGACTTCTTAGTCGTATTCCACATTTTGAACAAATGAAATTACTTGATGGTCAGTGGTAAGAAAGCTCAAAGATTATATGGAGTGAGCTGTTTTTTTCCAGTATAAACTAAAAAGACAAAATTTTCTAGCTTTCTGATAAAAGAAAATGCATTATCAAATGCATTTTTTTTACAATATTTTATATAGTTTAATTTTATAAAAAGTATTCACTTGGAATTCAGAGCATTCAAAAATATTCCCAAAGAATTCACAAAATAAAGAACTAATGTTTCAAAATCTTTTTAAAATTTTGAGATTATTCTGGCTTGAATGCGTGACAAATCTTAAATAGTTTGCTGGCAGAATAGAAACACCTGAACTGGTTAAAAATTGAGAAGAACTTCTTCTAGATGAGGAATTTCTATGGACAAGGAATTTGTAACATATATAACTTTCGTCAAAAGTTACTGAAATTTAGATACAATCGTTATAAACCATTGCCGGGTAACGTCCGCCATTAAGTCTGGCTAGCGAACTGACCTTTGGACTCTATGGCCGTCAGCCGTAGCGATGGTGATTTCCGATACACGAAAGCCCTAATTTCACAATCACGCTATTCTAACGTCATGCCATTCTTTTATCGACATAAATTACACTGTCTATTATCCTTTCCATAATTATTCTTTGAATTTCGCCTATTATTTTCCATTGCCTAGCCCCGTTGGCTTTTTCTCAATGAACTACTTGGTCTGAAGTCTTCCTTCACAGTGAACGGAAGAAAGTACGATATTTGTTTCATTCTCGTTCATCATCGTACGCAAATATTCAGTCACTATAAATTCATCAGTTAAATGGTAATCAATTCAGAAACGTAACAGGATTTTTCGGATATGGTAGTTCAAAGTTTTGAAGGATTTTTTAACAGTAAAAAGAGCGGTATCTGTAAACAACTAAAATACGGTGGAAACTTGTTGCCAGAGCGTCTACAGGTGCTGATTTGGGTTTGTCTATGGTGATGGCTAGCCCAATTAAGTAGCTCTGTTTCAGGGCCGTAACTCCCAATGGAGACAAGGGGGAAATTTTTTCCCCAAGAAAAGGTAATTTTTCTTAAATGATGCATTTTCATTTGACATTTTCCCGCCCTTTTCACCGTTGACGAATTGCGTCAGCTTTTACTCGGCCATAGCAGTGAACATCAGTATACGTGAGCTTTTCATCGATCCTCAAGCCTTTAAAATTAATATACAAAGTACCTGAGCGCAAAGAAATTGTTCAATTGTAGTTATTTTAAGAGAATGGTGGGCTGCATTTTCTCTCAGTGGAATTTAGTGATTTATTTTGTCGTTAACACAAGCATAAATGCCGACAAGAAAATATTTTAACATTGGCTTGTACAGGTGAGTTCATATTTGTTAATTATATAGATAAACCAACTTTTAAGGTTTAAATACTTTAATTTTTCTGTTCTCCCTCTCCCTCATTATGAGGATTTGAAAGGGACAGTTTCAATTCTTTCTAACTAATGATCGCGAAAAATGTTTGCTGAGTACAACGGCAGTTTTTCCATGAATTCATCAAAGATTCAATTCTTTAAAGAAAATTTAGATTATCTTTCAGCACATTTGACACAATTATTTCTTGCGGGTAGTGGTAAAAACATCAAAAATTGGCCTAAATTTAGCTGCAAGGCAAATTTGTTATTATATTGTTGAATTCTGATTGGCTAATGGGATATGCAGGATTTTGGTCGCTCAGCCAATCAGAGATTTTGAACCTATGCTCACAGGATCCTAAAGATTCTCGATGTTTTGATGACATAAAAGAGAGAAAAGTGCGCAAATGTTATAAAATTAATGCAAAGAAGGAAAGAAATAAAGTTATTTAATCTATGTTCTGACGAATTATACTCCAAAGAGTGTTACTCCGACGGAAAACCTTAGTATGTTTCATATTGTTTGCTTCTTTCAAAGCCACTTCAACATGCCGTTAAAGACTCTGCAAAGAGCATACATACGGAATGATCATTATATAACATGAAATCTACCAATAACGATCTTTTACACGAACCATTCTGTTTGAAATTTGTAAACCTCAAGCTCACATACTTGAAGATATTCTTCCCTGTTCAAGAACACAGTCACATTCCGACCAAGCAAAAAAAGCCTTGGACAATCAAACTTTTTCAATTCTCCGATTGCCAACGTTCCATCTTTTACGCAAAGCGCATTGTTGCGCCCACCACTTGATCTAGCATCTCCAACACTGATATCAAATGGATTGATTCTTTCTTGACCCCATGTTGCGCCACTTTTTATTTGGACACTTGTGACAGCAGCTTGCCTTGTTAAGTCCACTTGCCACCAGGGTAATATGTCAGCTTTTGTGATACTGCATCGCTGCAAGGCCCCAGTTTTGTTACCGTCATTTCCAAAGCTGGCAACAAATGCAATTCCATCATATTTATGAGCGGATGAATGCAAGGACGGCTTCTTATAAGCTATATTTCCTTGAACGCCTGGAATTTAAGACAAATCAAAGGATTTTATTAGAAATAAAACATCTTGCGGAATACTACATTTTCTTATTTACTGTCAAATTGCAACACAATAATGCAAGGATCATACAACGAGGAGCAAAAGTCAATGACTACCCTAGGGCCATTACATGGGAACATACACCGCTAACCCATGCATAAATAAGATTGATTAAGGTAAAATAGCAAAGAAGATATGCAAAATAAAATAATTTAGAATGTGATGTAGAGAGGAGGGGTGTTTACAACCCAATTTGTAGCTTAACAGAAAGTTTAGGAAAAGTCCGTTCAGTGAATGAAACGATTTTGTAATTCAGAGACATTCAAGTACTAAAATCAGTAAAAAGTCAGGCATTTGTGATACCTTGGTTGGTTACATATTTATTTCTGAGTGAATACATAAATCAAGAACTCCTTAGGTAAAATTGTGCCTTGTGTTGATCTTCACTACCTTTTTTGGAAGAAGCATAAATTAAAATGCATAATCAGTAAAGATCTTTTTTACACGCATAAAAGGATTTATTAACCAGTTATTGATTACTAACTAGAGCTGTTTATTACTTGGCTTTGGAATAACAACTCATACCTCTTCTTGCCTGTTTCTTAGACCATATAACGAAGTTTGATCTCTCGGTCGGGATATCTTGCTCATCTCTAAATCGATGAAAAATGTGGTTCTTGATATCCTTAACAACGTAACGACAGGTGTTATCAAGGCTGCATTGATGGAAGGTCTTATGCAACATGCTTGTCGTTATCTGAGTAGGGTTGTGCACTTCTTTGAAAACAGATTTGCTTGTACCTTGATTCTCGTCTGACTTTATCGAAGCAAAGCAGAAAATATTGAGAAGCAAGGTCACGAGCATGAAAAGTCCCATTTGGACAATAGATTGATTGAAATCTTTCCTAGGAAACAAATGAAATTGCTATTTACTTTAACAGATTAGTAAATCGTTTTCCACAATTCTCGTCGCCAAAAATCTGCTGTGTTTTTCGCCTCAACAGACATATAAGAACAGAAAATAAAACTGTTTTCCAATATTAAACTTTTAACAACCAAACCGTACAAAAACAACTCAAAGAACAATGCTTTTGAAAAAGTATGTTACGTTATAGAAATGGTGTTCACTCACGCATTTTGATTAACACCTTTAAATAAAGCGTCTTTTCTAAAACTACAACAACTACAACTGTAGTCTTATTTAAAGATCTTACATACTCTTATCAACAACTATTTAATTCAAAGACTTTTGGAAAACTAAATGCAGTACACGTTATAGAGATGATCATTTTTTTGGTATTGTGGATTGTGGACTAGAAATGTTTTCAATGTTGATCGAAAGAGGAGATCTGTGTTGGTACTTAAGGCATAGGAATTTAGGGGAAAATTTTGTAGGTCGTGATTTTCTTATCTAAACAGACGAGACTTGAGCGTTTACCATTTGTTGGTACCTTGTTTCTAAGCTAGGAACTAAGCCCAAACTTGCAGGTGGTTGAAGTGCAGTTGGCATTGTTTGGCATTGTTATTGACCCTTGAGGAAATCAAATTACCAAAAACTCTGTATTGAGACCTGTCCTCAATACAGAGTTCTTCGCTATTACTCATGCGACGTTTTGTTGCAGAGCTCGAAATGATCTAAGCTGAAATTGCTTGCTCGTAAATCTGAACCTAATAAGCCCATTTGAAGTAAACTTTGCGAAAAGAAAATTACCTGATTTTAAGTCAAAGGAAATGGATGGGTAAGCACAGTCAAAAGGATTAGATTTTGATTATCGATTAACCGGAAAAGGGATGAATGCATTCTTCAAATTTCCGAATAGTCGGAATGGGGAACATTAGACTAAAAATAAACATTACTTTTAAATTGTTGAAATTTTTGTACGATTGTCTCTGTTTCTGTCCAACCCAGCAATACTTTTCTCCTCTTTATGTTAAATTATTTGCACAAAGAAAAGATGCGAATCTAAAAATAAAGAGCCATTCAGGCCGCACATCATTTGATTAGGGATTTTGCTGTTTGTTAAGCTAGACAATTGAATTATTCCTCCTACATAATTAATGCAACTCCTTCGTATTCTTCTAATTTGTCCATTGGCAATGAATCCAATCCCATATTACGTGAACAAGTGCAAAATATATCTAGCAAAGAACTTATTTTAAACTCAAGTTAACATCGATAGACAGGAGACCACTTTCTGGAAAAGTTTCAAAGCTGTTAAAGGTTGCTTAATTCTACCCAACTGTATACAATTATGCCTTACGATAGGCAAGCAGGCGTCTTCTAAGAGTGCAGGGATGAAAATGGGGAAGTGGAAGATGGAGAAGGATACTTGCCCCCTATCAAACAACTTTCCAGAAATAAATATACACATTTTCAATGATTATTAATTAAGCTTCCAAAGGGGTCTTTCCTAAAATTTGTCCTGAAAAGATACGACAATAATCCTAGAAACTTTTCAAATAAACACAATTTTTTGGTTAACTCACCAGAGCAACTTCTTTTTCAGTACATGAAATTCAGAATATGTTTCTGTTGAATTTGGAAGAATTTTTTTTACAAAAATGTGATTTAAAGGTTTGGTGCAGAAAGAGAAAAAGTTGAGGTCGATGGTTTGTACTCCATCCTAATACAATTTAACTCCCCCCCCCTCACCTGGGATAATGGCTTGGTACTATAAGTGAATTTCATTTTTCCTCATTTTTCCTCTAATTTCTTAAACCTAATTCTTATCACTATAATTTCCTTTTTATTAGATTTACCAATTTCACATTTTTGAATTTTTTTTATATAAATTAAATAGAAAAAAATCTTAAGGCCAATAAAGCAATAAGATTTCAATAAACGATTGAACAAAATTTAATCGAAGTCTCTGTTAGTGTGATCACTTGACATGCTGATAAAGCCTTTGGGTTTTGAAGATATGATTTAATATTTTTTTACTTTGATTATATAAACAAAATAAAGTTCAACAACAGTTAATACGCAAAACATAAATCAATGCATTTCAATACAAAAATATTCATCATCAACTGTTTACACATAAGATTATCAAGAAACAGGCTTCGATTGGATTTAAAAGTGCCTATTTATTTAAACTTCTTCAAAATTTGGAAGTTGCGCAATTTAATAAATCAATCGATTTGCAGCAAATGACTAGATGCAATTAGAATCTTAAACAACAACAGATCCTTCAAGTTACTAAAGCAAAACTCTTATTTTAATGTATGTTTGTGTTATTATTTTCTTATTATTCTAAGCAACAAGAACTTCTGCATGTTGATTAAGTAATTAAATTTCGGCAAAAATATTAAGGAATTGCATCTGAAAAATCTTTAACAACAACAGTGTTTTCAACAGTGTTAAACAAATGCAAATTTTTTAAATTTAATGATAAATTCCGATGTTGTCAAACGTAAAAACAGATTCCAATTTCAATTTATGGCAATTTTAGAATCAGTTGATGGTCAGTGCAAAGTGTGTTGAAAGTTGGTAAGAAGCGAGCTGTTTTCTTCCAGTATAAGGTTAAAAGACAAAGTTGTCTGGTTCCCCAATCAAAAAAGATGAATTTTCAAATGTATGTCTTGATTTTGAAATGTTATATTATATATGTTTTTCTATCTGTTCTTCCAGAAAAGTCAACTTATTTTACGCGTTTGTCCTTTTCTTGATTCCCGATGTTGCTCCATTCGCTTGTTTTAGACTTTGTACTTCTTTCTTTCCCCTTTATTTACTTTTTACTTAGTGATCGTTATCATACTATTCTGGTTTTTTGCAAGTTTTTGATGCAAAACCCGTGCTTTTGACACTAACTTTTTTCTGAAGATGAAGCAACGTAGAATCTTGGCCACATCTGGAATTGATTGTTTTAACTTAAGAATTTGACTTACAATATTTCTATGAAAAAGTCTTTTATGAATTTTCTTTCTTTCAATTTGCAAACTTCATTTTTGTTTTCAAGGATGAATTGTGACAAATATTACTGTTACATTTTCCTACATAATGTTTTTAATTAATAGCAAAGGTTGTGTCGAAGTAGATCTAAACTCTGTTAGCCTGTAGAGAATATGTTGTCTTGAAAGTGTAACAATCTCTCTCTCTTTACACATACACTAACCATCCGAATAAATGTTGTTAAATGCCGAACGCCGCATCTCGTACACTATTCAACGAACAACATTTTGCTCTACAGGCCTAACAGAGTTTAGATCTACCTTCGACCACACAACTGCTCATTAAATTAAACCATTAATGTAGGACAATAAAGTCAACAAAAGTAAATATATTAGATCCACCAATTCATCTTGAACAAAAATGAACTTTGCACCAATGTCGAAGAAGAAAAAAATTTCGTACGTAAACGGTACCTTTTTCATAGAATATTTACCCACGTACAAAATCTTAAGTCTCCAAACAGCACCATTCAACTTCCAGAATGTGGCCAAACCGACCTTTACGTTGCTTTCATCTTCAGAAAAAAAGTTAGCCACCTTGATCAAAAAGCACGGGTTTTAGCTACAAAAACAAACAACATGGCTTAAAAAACCAGAATCGTATAGATAATCGATCACTAAGTAAAAAGTAAAATATAGGAGGAAAGAAAGACAGTACAGTCTAAAAAACAAAGGCGACTGGAAAGCCAACATCGGAATCAAGAAAAGACAAACGCGTAAAATAAGTTGACTTTTCTGGAGAGCAGAAATAAAAAACATGATTATAACCAATAATACATTTCAAAAATCGAAGACATACATTTTGAAAATTCATCTTTTTTAGAGCCGAGGAACCAGGCACAACTTATGTACTCCCTTATAACACTCAAAACAATCCCTACTGAAGATAAAATAGCTCGCTTAAACAATATACCAACTATCTAAAACAACACTAATATAAGGCACATGTGACCATCAACTGCAATTCTAAAATGTGCCATCCAAAAATTGAAATTGCGACATCTTGTTATCATATAATAAACGTTATGGCACCAACATCGGAATTATCATCATTAATATATTTAAAAAAATTTCGCATTTGTTTAACAACATAGTTAGAAAACACTGTTGTTGTTATGATAAGCCATTTTTCAGATGCAATCCCTAATATTCTTTGCCACCGAAAAATTATAATTACATAAATCAAACACTGCAGGAGTTCTTGTTCGCTATAGAGATAAGATACAGAATTATAAATAACACAAATACACTCATAATAAGAGTTTGCTTAGATACCCACTGGAAAAGGAGCTGTAGGGTCCTCGTTAATGAGTTCTAATAAACCCAATAGACATCTAGTCATTTGCTGCAAATCGATTGAACCTCTTATTAATTGCGCAAACTTTCCTAACCAAAATATTTAAAGCACAAGTTTAAATAAAATAGGCAACCTTATATAAATCCAATCGAACAGCCATAGTCTATAGAATAAAATCTTATGTGCATAAACAAGCTGTGATGGAAATAATAATATTTAGTATTAAAGAAAAAAATACGCAATTGATTTATGTTTATGGTATTAACTGTTTGGTTTGACACTTATATTTATAGTTGATATGTTAATCAAGGAAAAAAAAAATATTAAATCATTATCTTTCAAAACCACTACAGGCGTTTATCGGCACTTGTCAAGCGATCACACTAACACGAGACTTCGAATTAAATTTTGTTTCAATCAGAAATCTTCTTAGCCTTCAATGAAGCCCCTTCAGATAATACAAATAATATTCATTATAAACCTACAAAATCATTATATTATAATAAGAAAAATTTTTACACAATGCACAAAATTTTAAATCTAATTAAAAGGAAAAATGAATCCAAGTAGATAAGAAAATATAAGGTTTAACCAAAAGGAGAGATGGGCAGGAACATGAGGAAAAATGGATCACTTCCTTTTAACAAAGCCAATCACTCCTCCAGAGTGAGGGGAGGGGGGGTTGGAATTGTAATTATAGGCAATGAAAGATAACAAACACATCGATCTGAAGACTGAAACCCACCACCAAAAATAACTTTCTTACTCCCCTGCACCAAGCTTTTACAATATTATTTTTGTAAAAAAATTCTTCCAAATTCAACAGAAACATATGTCTGGAATTCATAGTCCTGAAAAAAAGAAAATTGACTTCTGCATGTGAGATTAACACAAAATTGTCGTTAACTCTGCGAACGTTTCTAGGATTTATTGTCCGACACCATCATATATATCATGGAAAATTTCGCGCAAGCCCTTTTCGAACCGCCCAGTAATTACTCTCACTCCCATCCTCGACAATAAAGCATAGAAATTCCCCAAGAATAATATTTCTGGAAAGTTTGTTATGACATAAGAAAGCAAAGGAACAGTATTCCTTAACATACCATCTTACAACATTCCGACCACATATTCAATATCGGTCCTCGCAACCTAACAAATATAACACAGGACCACTGCATTGCCCCTATCGGAATAAAGATAGACAAAATAACCTATAATAATACAGTTGAAGCCAGCAGCTAGAATGTACAGAACAACCAGTACCTATACAACAGCTCTTGAGACCACTCCCCTTTCACAGAACCACAGCATAAAAATCCATATAGCTCAATAATCGACATGATAAGAAAATTTGAGTTAAAAAACGCAAGCAAAATGGAATACATAACCTGCAACTCCGATAAATTATTTCTGCATACCATTGTTCACGATATATCCGGGCATTGGATTCATGCAATGACAAATTACCGAAAAGCATAACCCAGAAAGGAGTTGCATCATAATCATAGCCGCAGATAAGAAGACCAATAATCAAATAATGTCTGACATTAGAACAAAACCAAAGCAAAATCAATCCCTAATCAATCATGAATGATAAGCGCAACTAATTAATGGTTACTTTATATTTTACTTACCCCGAATTCGCATCTTTCTTGCGCAAAAATTTAAACATAAAGAGAGTGAAGTATCTTGCTGGGTTGGAAAAGAACAGTTGTAGAAAATTTCAACAATTTGAACAGTACTTTCGTTTATTTTTAGAATGCTAATTTACCATACACTCACAACATCCATATACGGAAAACCTTAATAGAATGAAATAAATATCGGTAAATACAAAAAAATACTTACCCTATTAGATCGGTGAGCTTCCAATCCCATCACATATATCTCTACTGACTCAAGAAGTACGCCACGGTAGTATTTTGCTTCGCAAAAAGAAACCCTATAAAATGGCCTATCAAAAAAAAGCCTGGGCCCTTGATAAAAGGTTAGGTTCAGCTTTACGACCGTACAGCAATCTCGTACCATATTAACGGCTTCGATCATTTTCGAGCTCTGCCAACCAAAACATCGCAAATGAGTAATACAGAAGAAATTGCTGACAGGAATGACCAGGGAGTTGAGAGCTGTCGTTATCACACCAATAGATTTTATGGGCCCCTAATTATGAATTATTCTCAACGGACGTCAACAAAAATGCCAACAAATTGCCAACTGCTCTCACCAAACCCTACAACGTAGTACAATACAGGACTTAGCTCCTCATGCTCTAGTAAACAAGGAATACCGAAAATCGGTAAAAAAACGCTCAGTACTCATCTTGTTAATAGAATAAGAAATCCACGATCGTACACAAATTTTCAACTACCAATGCCGCCCTATTCCCCTTTACAGTACCCACCCACACAAGAATCTCATCCTTTAGATTAACCTTGACAACATTTCTAATCCAACCTCCCACTACCCAAAACCAGGCACCGACCAACCTCTTTAACATCGTCCTATCCAACCGTAGATACTGCATTAGCCCTTTACCAACCAAGTCTATCTATCTCGAATAAAAAGAAGTACTGACATAATACAAGAGTATGTAAGACTTCTGACCATCAGACTCATTATATCACAGCAAATTTTATATCCCTCCCGAATTTCAAAAGATCCTGCGCCTCCTTTTTGCAGAAAAGTCAAAGCTCCTCCAGAAATAGACAAATCCTTAATTATCTCCTTCTGAGGGAAAGATTAATACAACTCAAATCATTCTGTACCAACCTGGGATTTTAACCCTGCACCTCGCGACCTGATCTTGCCTCAATATCTTTTTGACGCTCTCGCTTCGATCAAAGTCAGACCGACGAAAACTCAAAGTATCAAACCCCGCAGATCTGGATTTGTCAAAAGAGTGCCAACCACACCATACAGAATACAACGACCCAAAGCAATGTCTCGCATAGACCTTACCATCAATAAGCACCAGATAGATAAAAACACATGTCGTTAATCGTCCTGCTTATCAAGACCCCTATCCCACCGCAAAAACCACATTGATATTCATACGAATATAACCTAGATGTTGAGAAGAAATATCCCGACCGCCAGGATCAAAACTATCGTTAAATATGCCGTCTAGAAAACAAGCAATAGAAGAGGTTGAGATATGTTACTTTCCAAAAAGCAAATAAGTATCAACAGCTTTAGTAGTACATCAATAACTGGACAGTAAATACCTTTATATTGCGTTATATTAAAGATCATAATAAATTACTATTATGCACCTTGTAATTGATGCTTCTTTCCCAAAAAACAATTAGTGAAAATCGAATACAAGAGCACAATAATGTTACCTAAGAGTTCTTGATTTACTTATTAAGACAGAAAACATAGCATTTACCACCATACCGCTGTACCACAAAATGCCTTGAAAGATCCCTTTACTGACTATTTGGCTCAATTGACTGTCCAAAATATATATCCCATTACAAAACATTTGCATTCACTTGAACGCGCCTTTCTATATACAAAACAATTTACTGCCTTAGACTACGAATTGGGTCCCGTAGAAAAACATCCCTCTCTCCACAATCCCATCCAAAATCCTATTTATTTTGTATAAATTCCTATAGGAACTATTGATTAACCTCAATCAGATCACCTCCTTTTGCCAAGTGGTCTCAGCAGTGCACCCATAGTATATCCTCCTGTAACTGGACCCTATAGGTAAAGTCCCATTGCCAACTTATAATACATCCTCGATATGATAAATGAATACCTGAATGACTCCAATTGTGTTAGCAGTATTGACAGATATAACAAAAAGATAAGACCGATGAGAGTAATCAATGTAAGATATTTATTCACTAATAAAAATTCCTATGATTGACATTACCCCCTTGTATTTCCCACCCCCACCCAGGGAAGGCGTTACAGGAAATTCGCTTATAAAGAAAACCAGATCCTCCCGTCAATTACATCTAGCTCAAATGAATATAGTGGACAAACATTGTTGCCAAGCTATTTTGGAAATGACCGGCTAACGACAAACTGGAGGCACTGAGGAGCGAAGCAGCTCAATCACAAAAAGCCCTGCACACCTCAAGTATAACCCCTAAACCAAGGTGGAGACAACAGTGACCTAAACACAGGCAAGCCAGACTAAAGTACACCAAAAAAGATAAGTCCAAATAACAAGGTGGCGCAAACCCGATAGGAAGAGCTCAATAGAAAAAAAATACAAATCCACTCGATATCAGGCTATCGGCGATGATAGATCACCGTGCCGGGCGAAAAAACAATATAAGCAGACTTATTGACCGCTATCATAGATCGGAACAAAGGAATTAGGCCAACGAAGAGAAGACAAAAGCCCTTATAGATGTAACGAGGATAATTTTTTGCCTTGGTAACGGTATAAGTGACTGTGTTCTACTGAACCAGGGAAGCAAATCTCTACAAAGTAGAATAGAGAATTAGAAAGGTCTCTAACGAAATTACCAAACAGAATCGCGATGCTAAGTAGCAAGTAAACGTCTATCTGAGAAAACTAGCCTAATATCATTATAATAATGATCATGTCCGCAAAGATAAATAGATAAATCCCGTTCTTAGCAAGAGTCATCCTATACTATATGGCAATGTAGGAAGTGGCTATTTGAAAAAAACAAAAAACACTAGGAAACATACTAGGTCTCACGTTAGGAGAAAGTAACTCTCTTTGCGAAGATATAACCCTCATACAGAAAACACATAGATTAAGAAAACATTACATTAACTTTTCCTTTTGCATTAATCATATATACATAACCCTATTAGACTACAACTTTTCTCTCTTCTAAATATCGTCATCAAAACATCGAAATTATTAAGGATCCTAGTGAGCATCGGTTCCAAGATCTCCCGAATGGAACTGAAGAGACGACCAAAAAATATCTGCACCTATCACCTAAATTACCCAAATCAGAACCCAAAAACCCAACCATATCAACACCAAAAATGAAATATAAAATAAAACAAATTGACCCCATACTCAGCAAGCCTACAAAATTTATGGCAATTTTGGATAGATACATCTCTACCACTACCACGCGAGGACCAATAAAATTGCTGTACAAAATAAGTGACTGAAAAGAAATAAAACTTCTAAAAAATTTACATAATAATAAAGTATGAAATACTATTGATTGAATTGGGATGGATAGAAACTGCCAGTCTCGTAACTCAGCCAAACAAATTCTTCGCGAAATCATTAGTAAGAAGAATTGAAACTGCTCCTTTCACAAATACACTCATAAATTAGGGGGAGCCACAGAAAATCAAAAATTAAAAGTATTAAACCTTAAAACCTTGGTTGTATTACAATCACCATTCAACCGACCAATATGAATTACCTTGACAGCCAATGCTAAAAAATACTATGTCTTTCGGAGAATCGATAACTTTGTGTTAACGACCAAAAATATATCACTAAATCTCCAACTAGTAGAGAAAATGCAGCCCAGCATAAATACTCTAAGAATAACTACCCCAAATTCGCCAACAATTTCACATTAATTGCGACTCCAGGCCACTCCCTCTTATATTCAATGTTTAAAGCTTGAAGATCTTATCCAACGAGAAGGCTCACGTATACTGATGTTCACTGCTATGGCTAGTAAAAGCTGACGCAATTCAGCTACATACGGCTGCAACACAAAAGAGCCGCAAAGCCAAGAAAATACATAATGACAAACTGCCTCATATAATAACAAAGAACAATACCTTATATACCTTCGGGCGAAAAAATTTCCCCCATTGTCTCCACTGAGAGGTACGGACCTGCAAACAGAGCTACTACTCTGGGCATAGCCTAGCTAGCAACAACCTC
>NW_027018659.1:6161708-6200605 GCF_013076305.1 Rhopilema esculentum
TTTGGACAATAAAAAGTTTTCATCTCGCCGCTAGCCAACATTCCATTATTGACACAAAGCGCATTGTTTCTTCCGCCGTTTGAACTATCCTTCCCAACACTAACATTGTATGGGTATGTATCATGTGAAGACCAGGCTATAGAATTTGTTATCCGAACATGTGTGACAGCGGCTACTTCTTTAAGATCCACTTGCCACCAGGGCTGCTCTTCATAACTGGTGAAACTACATCTCTGCCACTCTGCCGTTCTGTCACCATCATTTCCAAAGCTTGCCACAAGTTCTGTTCCGTCATATGTACGGGTTGATGAATGGGAAGATGGCTTCTTATAGGCGATATTCTTTGCTGTGGGTGGAAGATAATTTACAGAAAGAAATTGTAACAAAAACTCTTCTTATGCACAATACTAAACAAAGGCTTTGTACCTTGAAAGATGCCTACTTTGACTCAAGTAAAGGAGCTTGATACCAATGTAGTTACTATTGTATTTACCAATGCATTCATACCCTGGGCAGTAGCAAGTGTCAATGCATTTATGTCCGGCGCTGCAAGGATCATTTGCTTGGCAATACTGACCAACCTGCAATGTAAAAGTTTTATTTCATGAAAGATCAATTTTTATCCCTATCACAACATATCACTAGTGCTATATTAGTCTTGAAATTTACGAGAATAAAAGCTCTTGTTGTTTAAGGCCATGTTTTTTGCAGAGCTAAAAAGATAAAGATTGAAAGCTGTGTTTGATGCTCATCTTGATCAATGACTTGTTGTTCTTCCTTCTTCTCTCTTTTCAACTAATTTTTATATGTGCCCTTTACGCAATTTTCTGTCACCAAATTAGTTTTTAAATTTATAAAGTTAGTTGAATTTTAAATAGGTATTTCAATAGAAAACTCACATTTTTCTCTTCAAAACGGGTTGAATGATATGTCCAACCCTCCTTTTTTTGGGCTTCAATGAAATCTTTAGGATCCTGTGCTGATTTGTTATTCAACTGGCAAATACCCAACTCTCTGTTTAAGTTTATAGACTTGCATCGATGCTCCATGATGCATTCAAACTTACACATCTGCTCATCCAAGTTGTCCAAAGAACGAAATGTAGAACTAAGTGAATGATCATGAAGCACAGCAGTAAAATTGGCAAAGATCTTGCATGGCAGACGAAGTATTTCTCCATTTATATTTACAGAAATCACAAGCAGCAACAGTCTAAAAAATATTAGTACTGAATCAAGGCTTACTTTTTACAAGCCGTTTTCTACAAAGTAATTAGAAAATCTCTTTGTCCATTAAAGATATACACATAAAGAAGCCCATCAAACCTAGCAACAATAGTTGTTTATAAGCATAAAAAATTTTGATGATAAAGTTTCACGAATCAAAAAAAAGCTTACAGAAATTATTTATAAATATCATCTTAGATAAAATTGTTTGTCACAAGAAAAATCTTCCATTAGAATGCTGAACTACTTTTAATCATCCGGAGGAAAGTACTTCGGAACCTAAGTCTAATACGTTTTATTGTTTTCACAAGCAAAACTTTAACAAAGCTGTTACACTTTCAAGACAACATATTCTCTACAAGCTAACAGAGTTTAGATCTACTTCGACACAACCTTTGCTATAAATTAAAAACATTATGTAGGAAAATGTAACAGTAATCTTTGTCACAATTCATCCTTGAAAACAAAATTGAAGTTAGCAAATTGAAAGGAAGAAAATTCGTAGTAAAGACTTTTTCATAGAAATATTGTAAGTCAAATTCTTAAGTTAAAACAATCAATTCCAGATGAGGCCAAGATTCTACGTTGCTTCATCTTCAGAAAAAAGTTAATGTCAAAAGCACGGGTTTTGAATGAAAGATTTGCGAAAAAACTAAAATAGTATGATAACGATCACTAAGTGAAAAATAGATTAAGGGGAAAGAAAGAAATACAATGTTTAAAACAAGCGAATGGAGCAACGCCGGGAATCAAGAAAAGGACATACACGTAAAATAAGTTGACTTTTGTGGATGAACAGATAGAAAAACATCTACAATGTAACATTTCAAAATCAAGACATACATTTGAAAATGCATCTTCTTTGATTGGGGAACCAGACAACTTTGTCTTTTTACCTTATGCTGGAAGAAAACAGCTCGCTTCTTACCAACTTTAAACACACTTTGCACTGACCATCAATTGATTCTAAAATTGCCATAAATTGAAATTGGAATCTGTTTTTAAGGTTTGACAACATCGGAATTTATCAATAAACTTGAAAATTTGCATTTGTTTAACACTGTTGAAAACACTGTTCTTATTAAAGATTTTTCGGATGCATTTCCTGAATATTTTTGCCGAAATTTAATTACTAAATCAACCTGCAGAAGTTCTTGTTGCTTAGAATAATAAGAATATAATAACACAAACATACATTAAAATAAGAGTTTTGCTTTAGTAACTGGAAGGATCTGTTGTTATTTAAGATTCTAATTGCATCTAGTCATTTGCTGCAAATCGAGTGATTTATTAAATTGCGCAACTTCCAAATTTTGAAGAAGTTTAAATAAATAGGCACTTTTAAATCCAATCGAAGTCTGTTTCTTGATAATCTTATGTGTAAACAGTTGATGATGAATATTTTTGTATTGAAATGCATTGATTTATGTTTTGCATATTAACTGTTGTTGAATTTTATTTTGTTTATATAATCAAAGTAAAAGAATATCAAATCATATCTTCAAAACCCTAAGGCTTTATCAGCATGTCAAGTGATCACACTAACAGAGACTTCGATCAAATTTTGTTCAATCGTTTATTGAAATCTTATTGCTTTAATAGCATTTAGATTTTTTTCTATTCAATTGATATAAAAGTTAAGTTCCAGAAATGTCAAATTTTAGGAAAGACCCTTTTGGAAGCGTAATTAGTAATCATTGAAAATGTGTATAATTATTTCTGGAAAGTTGTTTGATAGGGGGCAAGTATCCTTTTCCATCTTCCACTTCCCCATTTTCATCCCTGCACTCTTAGAAGACGCCTGCTTGCCTATCGTAAGGCATAATTGTATACAGTTGGGTAGAATTAAGCAACCTTTAACAGCTTTGAAACTTTTCCAGAAAGTGGTCTCCTGTCTATCGATGTTAACTTGAGTTTAAAAGAAATTCTTTGCTAGATATATTTTGCACTTGTTCACGTAATATGGGATTGGATTCATTGCCAATGGACAAATTAGAAGAATACGAAGGAGTTGCATTAATTATGTAGGAGGAATAATTCAATTGTCTAGCTTAACAAACAGCAAAATCCCTAATCAAATGATGTGCGGCCTAAATGGCTCTTTATTTTTAGATTCGCATCTTTTCTTTGCGCAAATAATTTAACATAAAGAGGAGAAAAGTATTGCTGGGTTGGACAGAAACAGAGACAATCGTACAAAAATTCAACAATTTAAAAGTAACGTTTACTTTTAGTCTAATGTTTCCCATTCCGACTATTCGGAGATTTGAAGAATGCATTCATCCCTTTTCCGGTTAATCGATAATCAAAATCTAATCCTCTTGACTGTGCTTACCCATCCATTTCCTTTGACTTAAAATCAGGTATTTTTTCTTCGCAAAGTTTACCTCAAATGGGCTTATTAGGTTCAGATTTCACGAGTAAGCATTTTTAAGCTTCGATCATTTCGAGCTCTGCAACAAAATGTCGCATGGGTAATAGCGAAGAACTTAGCTCACAGAGGACATGACCAGGTGAGAGACGAGGCCTTGTTACAGAATTTTTGGTAATTTGATATTCTCAAGGGTCAACAACAATGCCAAACAATGCCGGCTTCTCTCCAAACACCTACAAGTTTGGGCTTAGTTCTTAGCTTAGAAACAAGGCACCAAAAAATGGTAAACGCTCAAGACTCATCTGTTTAGATAAGAAAGTCACGACCTACATAATTTTCCCCTAAATACCTATGCCTTAAGTACCAACACAGATCTCCCCTTTCGATCAACCTTGAGAACATTTCTAATCCATAATCCACATTACCAAAAGATTCGAGCATCTCTATAACGTGTACTGCATTTAGTTTTCCAAAAGTCTGATCTTTGAGTTAAAAAGTTATTGATAAAAGTATGTAAGATCTTTAAATAAGACTACAGTTTCGCAGCATTTTTATATGATTTAAAAAGAAGTTGAGTACATTTTTCACAGTTAAAGTAAATAGCAATTTCATTTGTTTCATAGGAAAGATTTCAATCAATCTATTGTCCAAATGGGACTTTTCATGCTCGTGACGTTGCTTCTCAATATTTTCTGCTTTGCTTTAATAAAGTCAGACGAGAATCAAAGTACAAGCAAATCTGTTTTCGAAGAAGTGCACAACCCAACTCAAATAACGACAAGCATGTTGCATAAGACCTTCCATCAATGCAGCCATGATAACACCTGTCGTTACGTTGTTAAGGATATTAAGAACCACATATTTTATAAATTTAGAGATGAGCAAGATATCCCAACCGAGAGATCAAACTTCGTTATATGGTCTAAGAGACAAGCAAGAAGAGGTATGAGTTGTTATTCCAAAGCCAAGTAATAAACAGCTCTAGTTAGTAATCAATAACTGGTTATTTAATCCTTTAATGAGTGTAGAAAGATCTCTACTAATTATGAATTGTAATTGATGCTTCTTCCAAAAGAAATTAATGAAGATCAACACAAGACACACTTTTACTAAAGGAGTGCTTGATTTTTGTATTCTGTCAGAAAAAGCATATTTAACCAACCAAGCTGTCACAAATGCCTGACTTTTTACTGATTTTAGTACTTGAATGTCTCTGAATTACAAAATCGTTTCATTCACTGAACGGACTTTTCCTAAACTTTCTGTTAAGCCACAATTGGGGTTGTAAACACCCCTCCTCTCTACATCACATTCTAAATTATTTTATTTTGCATATCTTCTTTGCTATTTTACCTTAATCAATCTTATTTATGTATGGGTTAGCAGTGTATGTTCCCATGTAATGGCCCTAGGGTAGTCATTGACTTTTGCTCCTCGTTGTATGATCCTTGCATTATTGTGTTGCAATTTGACAGTAAATAAGAAAATGTAGCATTCCACAAGATGTTTTATTTCTAATAAAATCCTTTGATTTGTCTTAAATTCCAGGCGTTCAAGGAAATATAGCTTATAAGAAGCCGTCCTTGCATTCATCCGCTCATAAATATGATGGAATTGCATTTGTTGCCAGCTTTGGAAATGACGGTAACAAAACTGGGGCCTGGCAGTGATGCAGTATCACAAAAGCTGACATAGTACCCTGGTGGCAAGTTGACCTAACAAGGAAAGCTGCTGTCACAAGTGTCCAAATAAAAAGTGGCGCAACTTGGGGTCAAGAAAAAATCAATCCATTCGATATCAGTGTTGGAGATGCTAGATCAAGTGGTGGGCGCAACAATGCGCTTTGCGTAAAAGATGGAAGGTTGGCAATCGGTGAATTGAAAAAGTTTGATTGTCCGAGGCTTTTTTTGCTTGGTCGGTATGTGACTGTGTTCTTGAACAGGGAAGAATATCTTCAAGTATGTGAGCTTGAGATTCACGAATTTCAAACAGAATGGTTCGTGTAAAGTATCGTTATTGGTAGATTTCATGTTATATAATGATCATTCCGTATGTATGTTCTTTGCAGAGTCTTTTATGGCATGTGGAAGTGGCTTTGAAAAAAGCAAACATTATGAAACATAATAAGGTTTTCGTTTAACACTCTTCGGAGTGTAAATCGTCAGAACAAAGATAAAATAACTTGCAGCTAAATTTAGGCCAATTTTTGATGTTTTTGCCACTATCTGCAAAAAATAATGGTGTAAAATTTGCTGAAAGATAATCTAAATTTTCTTTAAAGAATTGAATCTTTGATGAATTCATGGAAAAACTGCCGTTGTACTCAGCAAACATTTTTTCCGCGATCATTAGTTACGAAGGATTTAAGGAGAGGGAGAACAGAAAAATTACAGTATTTAAACCTTAAAAGTTGGTTTAGCCACATAATTAACAATAATGAACTTACCTTTACAAGCCAATGTTAAAATATTTTCTTGTCGGCATTGATGTTTCTGTTAACGACAAAATAAATCACTAAATTCCACTGAGAGAAAATGCAGCCCACCATTCTCTTAAAATAACTACAATTGAACAATTTCTTTGCGCTCAGGTACTTGGTATATTCATTTTAAAGGCTTGAGGATCGATGAAAAGCTCACGTATACTGATGTTCACTGCTATGGCAGAGTAAAAGCTGACGCAATTCGTCAACGGTGAAAATGGCGGGAAAATAAAAATGCATCATTTACGAAAAATTAGCTTTTCCGGGTAAAAAATCTCCGGTTGTCTGAAAAATATTGGAAAGGATCCCCGATAAAATAAAATGTAAGAAAATGAAATTTTATGCTCCCTGTCCATTGCAGGTGTAGACAGGTAGAGGAGCATCAAGAACTAACACTAACGATTGTATAAAAATTTCAGTAACTTTTGATGAAAGTTTAAAAGTTACAAATTCCTTGTCCATAAAAATTCCTGATCTAGAAGAAGTTCTTCTCAATTTTTAACCAGTTCAGGTTTTTCTATTCTGCTAGCAAACTATTTAAGATTTGTCACGTCTTCAAGCCAGAATATTCTCAAAATTTTAAAAAGATTTTGGAACATTAGTTCTTTATTTTGTGAATTCTTTGGTGAATTCAGGGTGTTTTCCCTGAAGTCTGGAAGCAAGCTAACAAAGTTCCCATCCATAAGAAAGGCAGTAAGAACATGAAGCAAAACTATCGTCCTATCTCTCTTCTCCCAATCTTTGGTAAAATTCTGGAAAAGCTGATCTTTGACTCGCTTTATCATCATCTGAATACAAATAATTTATTAAACCCAAATCAGTCAGGATTTCGCCCAGGAGATTCAACTGTCAACCAGTTACTGACAATAGTCAACTCCATATTTACTGCTTTCGACTGCAATCCCACGGTAGATGTCCGATCCGTTTTTCTCGATATTTCAAAGGCCTTTGACAGGGTCTGGCATCTCGGTCTCATATACAAGCTACGCCGTTGTGGTGTCTCTGGTAAATTACTAACACTAATGCAAAGCTTTCTCAATGATAGAAAGCAGCGCACTGTTTTGAATGGAAGAACTTCTAAATGGGGTAGTATTTCATCTGGAGACCCCCAAGGCTCTATCCTCGGTCCTCTATTCTTCCTAATTTATATCAACGACTTGACAGATGGCTTAACGTGTAATGTGAAACTATTCGCCGATGACACATCGATCTTCAAAGTTGTAAACGACCCACATGAAGCTGCACGTGATTTGAACCATGATTTAAACCTCATCAAGCTTTGGGCACACAATTGGCGAATGACTTTTAATCCTGACCCAACTAAGCAAGCAGTTGAGGTCATCTTTTCCAAAAAGAAAACTCCAACGAATCATCCTCCTATCTTTTTTAATAATATTCCAGTAATGAAGGTCCACGAGCACAAACACCTCGGTATTATACTTGATTCTAAACTATCATTCGCTAGTCACTTTCAATCAATTATTTCTAAATGTAAACAAGGCATAGGGATGTTGAGATTCCTTTCAAAGTACATGCCGCGATATACGCTCAACGAAATGTATAAGCTCTATGTCCGTCCCCATCTGGATTATGGTGACGTAATATATCACATTCCACAAAATACTCATGATTGTAGCCAAACTGTTACATTGACCAATTTGATGGAAAAACTCGAGTCCATTCAATACTCTGCCGCATTAGCAATAACTGGGGCTTGGAAGGGCACATCGTGCCAAAAAATTTATGATGAACTCGGATGGGAATCGCTAAACCACCGACGATGGAGTAGACGCCTTGTTTCTTTCTTTAAAATAATCAATAACTTGACACCAGATTACACTAGAAGCCCTATACCCGAACTTCAGAAATCAGGCTACATTCTTCGCAGACAGGCTTCAGTAGGGCAAATACAGGCGAGAACTGAGAAATTTAAAGCTAGTTTTTATCCAAATTGTTTATCTGAATGGGAAAAACTCGACCCAGAGATCAAACAATCCCACTCAGTAAGTGCTTTCAAAAAACAACTATTTGCATTTATCCGTCCAACAAAAAAGCTAGTCTACAACATCCACGACCCAAAAGGTTTATCCATTTTGACACAACTTCGTGTTGGACTTAGCAAGCTGAATTTCCACAAATTCAAACATAACTTCAGTGATACCCTGAATCCTTTGTGCCCCGTAAATGATGGTATTGAGGATACGGAACACTTTTTGCTGCTCTGCCATGCTTACGATACAGATAGACGTGATCTTCTTGACAATGTGAGGGCTATATTGCAACCCCATGGATTAACAAACCTTTCGAATGAAGCTTTACTGCAAATAATTCTTTATGGTCATGAAAAATTATCTTTAAATTCAAATACAAAAATTCTTGAGGCAACATTAAAATATATTCAGACCTCTGAAAGGTTTCATTAAGTAGTTTTATAAATCTTCTCTCCTATGTAATTTGTCTTTCATTGTTCTTGTTTTGTTTCGTCAATGTAGTTTGTCCTTGTTTTTGTTTTAACATCCAAATTGTAAATGTCTTTAATTATTAGTAATCTGTACCATGTAATTTGCAACATTTAATGCAACCTTAATTTAAATCAAATATGTTTAATGTAATGGCCACAGGGTTGCTATGTATTTCCATGCTCCCTGTGGTATCGTCTTGTAGTTGTCTGTTTTGTAAAATTTTATGAGAATATAAAAAAAAAAAAAAAAAATTCTTTGGGAATATTTTGAAAGCCCTGAATACCAAGTGAATACTTTTTATGAAGTAAAACTATACAAAATGATGTAAAAAAAACGCATTTGCTAACGCATTTTCTATTATCACAAAGCTAGAAAATTTTGTCTTTATACTTTATACTGGAAGAAAACCGCTCACCTCATACAATCTTTGAGCATTCTTACCACTGACCATCAAGTGATTTCATTTTTTCAGAATGTGGAATACGACTTAGATGACGTAATCAAAATGCTAGAAGACTTGCCTTGATAATCAATTGTTTATTAGATATTTGTTATAGAATGCTCCAAATCACTTGCTGTACCTAAACTGCTTTAACAACTTGTGCAAAATATATTTTCTGAATATATTTTGATAAAGACGCTTTATGAAATGCAAATGAAATTCTATTTCTTGATCATTCTATATAATCTGTTGTTAACTCAGTTTCAAACGAAATGAAATAATCCCCAGCTTTGCAAATATTCAAGAAAAAAGTCTCAGAATTCTAGTCATTCAATTGTACTTGTAATCCTCGCAAGGAATACGCATGTAACATAGGTAATATTTGATTTACATTGTTTACGGAATTTGAGACCCTTGCAGCCGATGGTTTTAGATTGTTGCAGGTGAAAATATGCCTTCCTGTGTAATATTATTCTTGTTTTTGACAAGGCAAACCTCTAAGATACCTTGTAAAGTGATAAATATTATGAAATTGAATTCAAGAAAAATTCGAACAAATCATAATTTTGGATAAGCGATTCTTTAGAAACCAAGTATTTAGATTTTGACATTATAAAGGGCATTTTATGAAAATCTGATTTTGAACAGAAAAATTTTCATGTTTCATTATGAATTTTGGCTTTACTTCGACAGTGATTTCGGTTTTAAGAAAGACTCCTTGGGCAAAACTTTGCGTGTGCTGTTTGTAAGGACCTGTTTTTACTTTGCTTTGCGTAATTAGATTTAACATACTTTGCCTTGGTCCATTTGTGTGCTTCTGCATTTAGTTTTTCTGTCTCTTTAGATGAATTTTGCTGCTGCTATAAGAGTTGCATGAGCCAAGATCGAGCAACACACTACTTTATAAAGCAAACCGGAAGTTGAAAAAAGTGTTCCATTAGTAAAGGATAGCAAATAGAAAGGTTGTGGAAACTAGAAAACAAACTCTTGCACATTACTCTTTAATATCGTTAAATGATCCATGAATCGTATATAATTATTGCAGCGTAGGAATATATTGATAAAATCCTTCTGGCCTTGTCTTTTAAGTTAGTAAGCTTTACTTTTTACGAGGATATTTAAGCTGGAATTGAATTTTTGGAAGAATATCAACCCTGAACTGCTAAACAAAGCCCAAAAAATATTATTACATATGATCAACAACACTATAATAGCTTAAATCAAAAAACAACACTATAATTCACATCAGTTTCTGACACTATATCGTGGTCTTTGCTTTGCTATATTTAACAAAGTCAAAAGAATAGAGATTTTTTTTTCCTTAGTCAAAAATTGCATTGACAGATATTAGAGCTTAAAGAAAACATCAAGCTATCCTTCCTTAAAGGAGTTTTATTAAAGAATCTTTCCGGAAAAAAGTAGTTTTTTGTAATTGAAATTTCTTGAATAACCAAAAGTCACAGGTAAAGAAATTTCTGCCTTCGACATCACTGTTCATAATTACTTGACTGAATATACACAAAAACCCTAAAATACAATACTTATTACAACTTGATAAATTTCGAGAATAAAGTTGATTTTTATTATGGAAATCTCTTGCTTTTGGCAAAAGTCACAACTAAAAGATTTGTGCCTCCAACTCACTGTTCATAATTACTGTACTGAATAGTAATGAAAATCAAAGAATATAAATTACAACTGGATACATTTTGCGGCTTCATGTGCATACTATGTAAAAGCATGAATTTTTTGTGCATTTTGAATTCATCGTGCAAATCCTCTATGGCTGCTAGTAGCTAGATATATTGCTTTTCACTTTAAATGCATTCGTGCTTGCCAGGAAATAGAGAACGAATCGTGATTTCTGAACCTTTTTTCAGAATACATCTAAAATGCAAAGTTCATACATTAATACATACTTCTGACAGTATTATTATCACAGAATTTTTTCAGTTGTTTCAAAAATATAATTTCAATTTATCAAAATGATGTGCAGAAACTCTTCGCTTGCAAATTTTAACAAAAAAATTTAACGAAATTAACTTAAATTAACCCAGTATTTGACATAGATTCCAGGAAACCATTATTTGTCACACATCCCAAGAAACTAGCTGAGATAAATAAGTGAATCATTTGCGGACTAGGAATGCCTAGGCTCATTGTCAGCTCTTTGTAAATGTTGTGATATTTAGCAAATTAAGTTCCCAGTCTTGAAGTTTTAAGAAGAATGCAGTAAAAGCAATAGCTGGAAACATGAAATTTGCAAAAGGAGTCAAGAAAGTTTGTCGAAATAAGAACAATAATTAGTTACGGCTATCCCAAACTGAGATTGAGGTATCAGTAGGGGATTTTTAAATTTAATGATACCATCCCAAAATATGTGCGTAAAATTAACAAAAATATTGGATTATCCTTTCAAGCCAAATGCAAATCTTTATACATTGGTGAGATCTGCACGCTGAAGTGGTGCTTGCATTGATGAAAGTCTGGTGTTGTTTACTTAGATTTGAAGATGCCAATGGAGCATCATTGGTTGCTTTTGAAATTAACAAAGTATGGTGTTGCCGAAGCTTGCTTGAAAGAACTCTGTTTCTTGGTTTTAGGAAGGCCAAGTACCCTCAGTACCAGAGCCACACAATTTCACGCGCGTAAATAGAAAACTAAGCGGAGAAGCGGGGATCTTCGCCAATGCGGTCGCCATAAAATTTTGATGGAGCGGGCTACAAAACCGATGGTTTGCCGACAAAATGTGTATGGCAATAGATACAGGCGTGGTTCCTAAACGATTATAATTATTATTGATGAAACTCGCGAATATTTACTCCTTCGCTTCTGTACTCCAATCTTCTAGTCCTGCGATCGAAATTATGTGGGTCTGGTACCCAGGGTAAAAAGCTAAAGTATCAATGGGCCCATGCATTCTTTCAACTCTTGACAGTTTTGAAAAAAAATAGACTTTTTTGAACAGTGAACCTCGGATTCTTGTAGTACTAAGCCATTTTAGCCATTTTGATGATCGAAGATATCATGTCCAAGATAACTAAAGCCAAAGAATGTAATTGTTCTATATTGTACAACCCCCCAGTCACCAGAAAGCACCAAATAGAGGCTAAGATCAATATACAAAATAGAAGGCACCACCTGGGAGGACTGGATCGCAATCTACATTGAGTAAAACAACTTTCAGGGTAGCAAATTTGTCCGGAAGGTTGTCACGCCGATAAATTTTGTATGACCCACGCATGCGTAGTATATATTGACTAAAGCAAAGTCTACGATCGTTAAACATGACTGGCAACAAAATTTTTGAAAAAGCCCTTTTCCAAGTTAATAGGACCACCAGTTCAAATAATTATCATTATTGTTCTCATCGTCAATTAATAAGTCACTAAACTAAGAATTTGAGCCGTTCCAGTACATAATGTTTCTTGACATGTCATGTTTCCAATAGTCAGATATTCTTCCAAGTTTCTTAAAACTTTTGTGTAAATGTGAATCTATAACCTGATGTGGTTTCGCTTCACACATGCAAAAGACTGTTCAAAATTTTCTTGAAAATCTGTCCTTATGTGGTTTCGTTGTTTGATATGGTTAAAAATTTGTCATACTTTTAAAATTCGGACAGAGAAATTTTCAGGAAAATTTTGAACAGTCTTTTGCATGTGTGAAGCAAAACCACATCAGGTTATCAAATTTCTTCAACTAAGTTCATTGTCCGAAATTTTAACCGCTGAAAATTTTTGTCATCAATGTATGTATCGCATGATCGATTGGCAGCGAAAATTTTTCAACAATTTGTAGACGCAAAGACTTTCAGTGCAGTGACTGCGAGAGTTTTTACTCTATATTCGAAATACCCCGGGTGCCATAGCCTCTATCATTAAATCTCAGAAATAACGAGGCTCTGGTCTGATACCTATGGTATGTTCGAAAGAAAGCCTTAAGTTCAAGCACATACCTTCATAAACCTCAACCTCGCATACTTGAAGAAATTCTTTCCTGTTCAAATAGACACTAACGTAGCGACCCATCAGGACCTGTGGACAATCGAACTTTTTCAATTCACCACTTGCCAACCTTCCTTCTTTCACACACAGTGCATTGTTTCGTCCACCATTTGAACTATCATCCCCAACACTGACATCGAATGGATTGATTTTCAATTGACCCCAAGTTGCGCCACTTCTTATTTGGACACTTGCGACCGCAGCTTGCCTTGTAAGGTCCACTTGCCACCAGGGTGTCACGTCAGCTTGTGTGATACTGCATCCTTGCCAATCCCCAGTTCTGTTACCATCATTTCCAAAACTGGCAACTAGTAGGATTCCATCTATTGTAGATGTTGATGATTGCGAAGATGGCTTTTTGTACGCGATATTTCCTTCAAAAATGAAAATTGAGAAGAATTTGCAACTGGAGCAAAATTTTGATGATTCTCTAATCCTAATAACTAAATTTTATTATAAATTACAAATCAGTTATAAATTTAGCTCGAAGATATTTTATAATGAAAATTAAAAATTAATTATACGAATAATGATAATTTATCGATTGTACATTGCGAATCTGTTCATTCACCCTATTTTCTTTATCAAATCCTTCGTACTCCAGATTAAAAGATTAAACAAAAAACAAAATTTTGCAACATGATTTGTCATTCAGGATTCTCAAGCAAATATTGTAGTATGGCTGATTCTCAAGGGTGTTACTAGCGGGGATGTAGAAGTGTGATAACCCTCCCCCCCCCCTCCCTGCCAATCCTTTATACGTTGGTTTGTAAAGCTTAAGTTGGTCCACAAAGTTTCTAGTTCGGTTCCGTCGCTTATTGGTAGGTGAAAAAACACCTTGTTTTGACTCCCCTTGTTCCGGACGGTCAAGCTACTATAGATTCCTATCTTATTCGAGCATTCCTATATGCACAGCCCTTTTCTAATAAGAACAATTTTGTTAGAACACAAGCCTCAAAATTGATCAGAACGGAAGAAAATTTTAGAACGAGCTGAGGCAGAGTTACAGAAAATGTAATTTTTGAAAAACTTGTGAAAGCCCCTTGCGTGTCAAAATCGTTCATCCTAGAGATACAGAGGGGTTACTTTTAGCTTTTAGTGGCTGCACCAGATGCCAATGCATTTGCAGGACAAACTAATATTGTTAGACGCAGCCTTTCTACTGGTAGTATCCTTTTACCAACAGGAGTCGCCCTTATTCTCCAAAAGGAAAGTCCATGGGTAATTTTTGTTACGTAATGGTGGCTTTTTAATCATAGAAACACAATGCAGTAAAAAATAATTATTTTCCTTAAAGTTTCAATAAATTGAGGGGATGGGGCATTTTCCCCTGTTCCACTATCGTCTTATCAACAACTTAACTCAAAAATCGTAACTAAAAACAAAAAGGGTTTATCGATGCAGAAGAAAATAAAAATCATAAGCCTTTGTGAAGAACAGCAATCATGCCATTTACGTAAGGTAACTCTTGGTGACAGCAGGTCTGAGAAACGTCTTATAATTAGATTAAAAAAATATCACAGTTTTACCCCAAACCCTGCTAATGACGCTGCTGGTTACAACTTACATAGTGAATTGGATTATAGACTCATACCTTCATAAACCTCGACTTCGCAGACTGGTAGATATTCTTTCCTGTCTATAAACAGACTCACAAATCGACCAACCAGTGGATTGTCGCAATCAAATTTCTTCAATTGACCTTTGTCCACCTGCCCATTTGTAACACAAAGTGGGTTTTTGCGGCCGCCCTCCGATCTATCATTGCCAACACTTACACTGAATGGATTGATTTTACCACTGCCCCAATTCTCAGTGCTTTTTACTCGAACACTCGTCACGTAAACTTCCCTAAGAAGGTCCACCTGCCAAAACGGTTTTTCGTCATTTTCCGTGAGACTGCATCCTTGCCATTTTCCAGTTATGTTTCCATCATTTCCGAAGCCCGGAATCAAATTGATTCCTTCAAAAAAACGCACCGAAGACTGAGAGGACGGTTTTCTAAATGCGACATTCAATGACACCATCTTCTTCCAAACTCGATTGTATCCCTTTTCCTGCTGGAGCTCTTCAGCACTGGATGCTTTTCTGTACCTCTTATCATCTGCAGAATATCCTATATACTTACAGCTTTCATCAAGACCATAGTTATGAAAGAATTCAGTCGAAACTCCCTCGTCATTTCTAATATCAGAATTGTCACCGTCATTTGTTTCAATTGTCCTGAAATATGTTCCTTGTGTTACAAGCATCGAATTCACCTTGCTTGCGCCAAATAGTACCAAAACAACAAAGATGGCATGTTTCAAAAGCATGTTTCTGATTGATTTGCATGTGCAAGACTAAATCTATAATGAGCTGTGTGACATTACTATACTTCTGTTGCGCAGCAACTAAGAGTAATCGTTGTTTGAGCTGTGTGAAGTCAGCTATAAATTTGCAAAATTGTACCTCGAGATTAAAACTGACTCTATGTTTACTTGCGATTAATCAAAGTACCCAATTCCTCTTCAATTCGAACTCAAGCACCTGCATCGTAAATGAAAATTACAGTTGTAAATTTGCTTCATTGAATAAAACAAAGGGATCAAGCATTTACAAAAATATTGCTAGCGCTGTGTGTTTGGAAAACAAACAAGTTTGTTGTGTTGGGGAAAAAACGCAATGATCAAAATGCTTTGCCAGGTCATTTTCCGCAATTGATTTAATTACTCTCATGACGTCTTTAAGATGAAGATTTTTTACATATTCTGAATAGATCTTATTATTTATTTCTGACTCAATAAAAATAATGCATTTATTTACAGTAGGCGTTATTTACAGTTGTAGCTAAAACGATAAGCTAATTAAGCCTACTATTTAAAGGAATAAAAATGCTAATATTATACAGTGAAATGAAAGCTATTTAAAGAAATTAATTAAAATACCTAGGATTTAATTAGATAAATAGTTGATAATTATCATGCTAGACAATTCATGTCAAGAACCCGACCTGTGCTACAAAGGTTCTACATAGCCTGCAGCTGCAATTATCCTTCCATTGTTTGATCTTTACTTTAAAGGTATTAAGAGTATTTGGGTATTTCAAGTTTTCTGGTAGATTGCTTGCATCCTAAATAGGGCAAGCTTTCGATTCCATGAGTGATGGTTCGAGTTTTTGGGATTTTCATTAATCTACTATTTCTAAGATGGTAGTGGCTGCTCTTTTGTATGAATATTTCATTCATAAAGCTTGGATTGAGTTTATGTACAGTTTTGTAGATCTCAACCATTGGTAGTTGAAGGTTTATACGTGCAGGCGATTCATCGACCCATAAAACTGCGCATAAAAGTATTGACGTGTATGCGCAGTTCTCCCCCTGCGTTGTGATTTTTTTCCTTGTCTTCCCATTTCAATGCACAAGTTGTGAGAGCTAAACGTAAGCTTGCAGAAAAGACTTCTAGTTTTGAAATCTAGTGATGTCTAAAACTTGACAACTGCTTTCATGCATGCGTGCTAGTTTTTTCTTATTCATTATATGAATGTTAGGTTTCCATGTCATTTTGAGCAAAATATTGCCTGACCTTCAACTGAATTGTTTTTTACATAATCACGGCCATCAATATTGTACATGGGATTAAATTTCTAGCATGCGAGCCCAGTTCATAACTTTTTTTGTTTGGAAATTTTGAGAAGCATCAAAACATACGTCTAAAACTTGAACGTTACTTTATGCATGGCATGATTTTCTGGCCTTCTCTTTATAGCATCGACATAATCATTGAAGGAGCTATTTTATCTGAATTTTACTCCAAGGTATTGCAGATAGCAGAAGAAGAATTGCAGATTCTAACATCGTTGCCTCCAACATTACGTACATTCGTGTGCGATTTACAAATTTTCCTTCAAACAATCGTTTTTTTCAACATTCACTTCCACCTTAAACATTTTGTAAAGTGAGAGAGCAGGTCCTTGCAAACCATTGGCAGAATAAGAAATTATCACAACATCGTCGGCATAGTAGTATTCTAATTTAAATGTCAGCCAGGGAGACCCTGAATTAACTTCCCTTATTTGCTTGTCTGTGCCATTCAAAATAGAGCAAATAATATTGGACTTAGCAGACAGCCTTGCGCTACCTCTCCCAAGTAGCCGAAGAATTCCGAAAGACCGATGCCCGATTTCTTCTTAGAGTAAAGTGAAGTTACATTATTCAAAAAACAGCTGTGCATTCTATAAAACATTAACTTCTGCAAAGCATTTTGTGGTTAAGGTTACAGTAAACGTTTTGAACACGAAAATTGGTTTTTTCTTCCTAAAGGCCAAACGGCTCAAGGAATCTGGATAAACTATATATCATTCGATGCACAAGATTATGGTGTATCTAGCCAGATAAAAAGTATTGGCAAATAATGTTAAATGTTATTTTCCATGCGAATTTACTGGTCAAAAAGTGTACCACCTTCAAAAGCTATTATGTACCCTTGCGTTTGAGTTAACAAAATCTGACTTAGACCAGCAGGAAGTGCAGGTCCTAAGCTACCAAAGTGTGTCTCAGATTTTTTAAATTCCTCCTCTTCTTGTAACTATACCCTGTCAAAAATTGGCAAATAATTGTTCCACCCTCCCGCAGCTGTATTTGGGTATAAAAGACGGACCAGAGAAAATAAAAAAATTTTGAGACACACTTTGTTTGCCCAACGTCTGCCCTGGCCGTGTGCAAATTTTCGAGCCATTCGATTGGTTCCTTGGGTACATAATAGCTTTTTCGTACCTGCATGTAAAGGAATTTCGAGTCCGGAGAAAACGGGATTTTACTGATCGCACTTGCAAGATACACTCGTAAACCACAGTGTAATCCGGGTCAAGTCACTTGAAGATTTAAGATCAATAAGCCTGTTTAAATAAACACGGCCGTACATTGGGTATATGGATGTGCCATGCGATATTGTAAATGAGACATGCGACTACAACCGCAAAGCAACGATAATCGGCTAAAAAGGTCAAGAGATTTTCAGGCCTCAACTAAAAGTTTTGATAAAGAAATTATGGAAACCTTCGTTTACATGGGATTTTTTCCACTTTCAAAATTTCTGTTTGTTTCAAATTTGGTGTCATTGTGTGCCTTGAAAGTTCGGCTACTTGAATGTGAAAAAATCGAAAAAATGATGTTTTCATCCAGCAAACGTTTACCGTAACCTTAACTGAGAAAAGACGGTCAATCCAACAGATCATAGGCAGCACAGTAGAACCTGGATGGATTTAATTTTCCCAAAAGCATTGCTTCTGAATTATAGACAGCTACTTTCATTTAAGATGAAGATCCTAACGGTTGGCTGGTCAAACATGATTCGATTTTCAGTAACAAATTCTGCTGTTTTCTTGCATTGCTTGTTTCTGTAGTTCTTTGTAGCGCTTTGGTCGATATCGATATAGGGGGATTTTATACATTGATTGTCATAGGTCATTACTCCTTTAACTTCTTAAAACTTCTTGATTGCCATAAATTATCCAGAGATATTTAATTGGTTTTATCTTGGTATCACCGTGATCAGGTACACTCTCTTTTACAAGGACCAGTAAATTTAAGTTCAGGATGACTGTTCCTAATTTATTCGAAAATCTGAGGCTGGATTGTTTTTTGCCAACAAAGTGAGTGAGACAACCCTCATTTGCCGATAAGCTCAATATTCGCCGAAAAAGCACCAACACATGTCTAAAAGTTCATGTTCAACATTGCATTTTAGAGTAGCTCAGCATCAGCTTATTTTTAATTCTTTCTTACCTTTCAAACAATTTTGAGGCTCGTGTTCTTATGAAAATGTTCTTATAAAAAAGTACTGTAAGTCAAAAGGTAACACTTTACAGAGGCACACCTTTCTTGAGTTTGTTGAAAGTGTGTCTTATCAATACTGTTTTCGTGACTAGCTTTAATCATTGGTGCTGGAATTTTCATTTCAGTACAGAATTTGGGCAATTTTTTATAAATTTTACCAATTCCACACATAGCCAGCCAGTACAGTTCTCAAATACATGTCAACTCTCAAATTACAAAACAAATCAAAAGATGTGATAAATCTCCATAGATCACTTTCTTCGGCAATACAGCTGAATCCCACCAGGTTGGACCTTCATGGGGTGTAGGCAAATGTCTTACTTGTCCAGGTGTTTTTACTTGAATAAAGTCAGATGTGAAATCCCACCTTATTCTTCTTCTCTTCTTGACATTAGTGTTCTCCTCAAGAATATATTATTTCAAATCCCTTTGCTTTGGGAACCTTTTTGTTTTTAGTTTTCTGTTAACTTGCTGCTTCTTTCAGGAACAAAACTTTCAAAACAAATAAGACATGCTCTGACCCTCGAAACCTGAACAGTCTGATTAAACTATTGCACTGCTAGCAAAGTAGAAAATGCAAAGAAGTAAAAAACACATTTGTTCTTTTCAAACAATTCTCATTGATAAAATTGTCTAGTACAATCTCTGAACTTTGCCCATAGTGCTCTTCATGTGCAAAGACCTGACATTTTGCCAGTTCTTTTTCAAAAGAGAGACAAGAAAGTTGATGGCAAGGAACACATTTTGTGCCAGTTCTTCTTCTGACATCTCAACATGTCCTACTGCAACATTGAGACACAGAACCTACGATAAATCAACAAAGTCTTTTCTCAGAATCAAATAAAGAACAAAATGTAAAATCTGAATAATAAAATACTCTTACCACCACAACTTATCATCAGATTTTCAATCCATAAAATGATATTTCAAACATATTTAACAGGAATATATATGACAAACAAATACATATATATTACAAAGATGATCAAATTTAGACAGAGAGCACTTGTAAAACCTTTCAAGCTAAAGTGGTAATAATAGAGCTAAGACTTAATGTGAACTTGTACCAGGTATATATATATAAAATCTTTTACAAACATGTAAAACAGATGGAATAAGGAAGTTAAATGTTACCTGATACCATGGGTGACATTTTGACCAAATGGTCTCCCCAGTTATTTTAAGACTCTGGGTGAAAGTCCGGCCCCATTGGGACCTACCAGTTTCAAGGCCTTACCACAACAGAAACAAGAATGAAGCATCATACAAAATATGAAATTTTCTAAAAGTAGCAATATCAAACAAACTTCTATTTGATATCACTCGCATGTATGCCTTATTCTGTGTGCAAAAAATGATTATAATAAATCATATTTCAATTCATAGTTACAGAAAAGTATATAGAGCTATTTATGGTCAAATTCTGTACATTTTTTCATTTTTAGCATATTGTGCTTCTAACATAAAGACACATGTCTGGAAATGTATTATTTATTTTTAATTTTAAGAGACCTATTAGTGTATGATACAATGATGTGTTTCTCAAAGCTCTGGTTTTCAGCATATTGTGCTTCTAATAAAGACACATGTCTGGATATGTCTTTTTTCCACTTTAAGAGCCCTATTGATGTATTGTACAAAAATAAACACGTTTACACGCAAAAGCTTTGTACTGACACTATATATGCATGTATGATGCTTCAAATTCAAGAACTGTTTCTCTTGTGTGCCAAGATTCTGGTTGAAATTACCTTTTTCATCTGAAACTTAATAGTGGACTTGATGTCATCAATTTTGGCCATCATGTTTTCATTATGGGTGATCATAGTGGGGAATTTTCCAGCTTTGTTCAATCCAGGTCCAAGGAGACGTGGAATCTGTTTAATGATGGTGTCTGAGGCCAGGAAAGCATCATGTCTCTTTGCTGGAAGCAATCACAGTGTAACTATACACTTATCAAGTAATGAGATGTATTATTTTGTGGTCAACAATTAAACTTTTGACCCTGTCACAAATAACCCATGCCATCAGGAAAAAATTAGAGTGTATGATTTAAAATTTCATATTGCATTTCGCATCAAATATAATAATCATCATTTGGCAAAGGTAAAAATAAACACCAAGATAAAATATATTTGGAGAAAACCACATAGGATCTGCTAGCATATTACAAACTTGATTGTCTATAATAAACATATAATTTATTCTGGTCTTGTGTATAGACCAAAAATACTGTATGATTTTCATAGAACTGTGCTATTTCTTAAATGAAAAATCTTTAAATTGATGTATAAGCAGACTACACTCACCAAGCTTTTTTACCAGCTTCTTGTCCTTGTTGAGTTTTTTCAGAGACTCAACATCCATGCAAGCAATATTGTTCGCTCTTGCTTCATCGCAATGCGATTCATCTCCCAGAACGCAAACTTTCAAGCTTCGTTTGGGGATATTTTTCAGCTTGACAGTACCGCTGAAACGCTTGTCTTTTTGTGGATCATAATTCTTCAGACCAATTTGCAATTCCACCGTTTCAACAAAGTTTCTCTTCTTGTCCTTCGATCCATCGAGGACCAACTTCACACACTCGAACAAAGTCTCGCGGCTTACCTTGAAACTAAAATACAAATTTATTAAAGTTATTTCTCATGTTACTCTGAGACAGCAGTTAGTGCTGAGGTGATCAAGATTATTAACGCTTGTTTTGCACGAAGAATGTTTTTTAATGAACGAAAAAGTTAAACCTAGGCCGTTCTGAATCTTTGAAAAAAAATCAGTAGCTGGGGAATATTGGCAATGGATAACCAGTTAAAATCAAAGTAAGCAAATCGAATTGAGGTTAGATGAAATTAAAATGCCTATAAATTGAAAGAAAATGCAACAGAATCGTTGATTGGTTTGGATTTTTACCTCATGATGGTTTCCTTCAGGCAGATCCTAGAACGTACTTTGGAAAGGAAAAGGGCAGCGCAGCGGCCGCCCATAGACCATGCGGGTACCTCGTTATCATCCACACAAGTAATTTTCCGGACATTCTTTTGAGGGGATGGGTTAAAGTTGGGGGGGGAGGGAGATTGTCTACACGGTCACTTTAATTCGCTAAAAATAGAAAAATATTATCGGGGGAATTCTCTTAGGCCGACACAAAATAAGTTGGCTATCTCTATAAATCTAAATGAGCATTATAATGGTCAAAGAATATTGCGAACAGAACTATTTTTAAGTCAAGCCAGTGACTGATCATTCGTGTGCTTTTAAAGAACCTGAACCCAAAAAGGCATCTCTCTTAAATAGCATTCCTGTTATGATTCTCAAACAAAATGCAGAATTTTCTGGTTTTCTCATTCAGAATAGTTTTAGTCATTAACAAGGGTGATATTTTTCAATGGAGTTGAAACCTGAGTTTGTGATCTCGTCTCTTTTCATCTCATTATTGTGTTTTTAGTATAACCAATTAACATATCTTATTATACTAACCCTATATTATCTTGATATTCCTCCTTTTTATTTTTCATTCACATTCTTCTTTTGAAATCGAACACCTACACCTATAAACGTCCAATCGGTCATATGACCTAGATAGCTCCTTGTGAGTTCTTTTCATATGTCCGACAGCAAACATACCAAACTTTGAACTATCTACTGTTTGTAGTTTTTCTTTTTTGTAAGAAATAATTGTTATTTGTGGTTCAAGTATTAAATAGAAATGTAGCAGTTAATTATTGCTGTGAATGAAATGTTTTGAGTTTGAGTTTGAGTTTTTAAAAAACAATTTGCTTTTTTCGAAAAGAATTTGAAAACCTTTAATCGTCTTCAATTTTTGAGGTTTTATCCATACGCATTTTCTAATATAAGAATTTATAATCTTATACTGTACCTTTTGGGGATGTAATTATATTAGTACAAAATATTTGACAAATTTACTTCAAACTTTTCGCGTCAATATCATTCACACTTGACTTTCTTCCTCAAAAACCGAAATATGTCAAACTAAAAAATACGTAAAACTGTGGATAAAATGTGAGCCTGGTAATTATTTTTAATTAATTTAAATGTCACCAATTTATGCCTAAAGATTCTTACAAAATTATAACCCAAAACTCATTAACACAAAAAAGTGTCTCGCTCTTTCAAGGAAAGGATATAGAGAGTGAAGATGAATTGGTCCTTCGGCATATTGAGCGAAATAACGATGACAATTCGATATTGAGGCCTCTATTGTTCAATACATACATTAATGACCACTTCATGATTGTGAATGATGTTCAAATCAGTAATTATGCAGACAGGGACGTAGCTAGCGGGGGGTGTAGGGGGTGTGACACCCCCAATTATATATGAGTTTGTCGGTAAATTTTTAGTTAGTGGAAAAAAACCCTGGTTTGTGGGTAAAATCGTCTATCGGGTGAAATAGCACCTAAATTTCTTTCCATCCATGTCTAGCGATGCCCTTAAACATTGGGTAGTGATGCCCTTGAACTTTCAGAATGGTTTCCTAACAGTTATATGAAGTTGAATGAGGACAAATGCCGCCTGATGGTATTTGAGGGTAAAAAAATTGAAACCGTAACCACAGTGGAGATCAAAGGAAAAAATTCTTAGAGAAATTATACTAGACCATAATTATCCTTTAAACAAAAATTAAGGTCTATTTGCAAAAGACTGATCAAAAGCTACATGCACTTTCGAGAATTCTCACTTTCTTAAACGAAGGTCTTCATTTTGTTCCATTCGACTACAGTACGCTTGGTTGGATATTTTGTGATAGAAAGTGGAACAACAAAGTTAAACGTATTCACGAACGGGCATTGCAGTTACAAAGATACGAGATCCGACTTTGATACAATGTTACACAAATAACATGTCCTCTCAGTTCTCGTTAGAAAAGTTACAATTGTTGACAAACAAAATATACAAAACGAAATTGGAGCTGAAAAGTCCTCCTTGAGTCAATGAAAATATATCTTTCCTTGTAGGAATAGTTAATTCGAAAGTAAGTGTTCTTCATATAAATTATCGTCCACAGAACATTGACTCAAACAGAAAAATGAACCGAACCGAACCGAAACGAGCTCTTATAGATAATTCTGCTTTGTTCTGGCTATTGAAACTATAACCCTTGGCTTTGATAACTGAGCTGCCTAGAAGTGGCGTAGATAGAGGTGCGACCAGAGGGGGGAGAAACCCCCCTGTAAAGTTAAACTGTTATTGTGTTGGAAAATTTCTGATCTTGTCGGAAATATAACATGATTGTCTCTTTTATAAAAGTGTTGCACTTTGAGAAGAAAGGTTTTAAAGGTGAATATAACCATTTCTGTCGTTGTTCCGCATAAGGCTGGCCATCTCTTTCAATAAGGTATGATACTTAAAAATTTATCATACCTTATTGATATCTCCTTTTTAGAGCAGATCAGAAAAATCTACAAATAGTAGAATTTATGGCACTTGTTTTAAAAAAGTGGCAAGAGTATATAAATTTACTGTTTTATTTCAGTACCAATGTCGTTATATTTTGCTCAAATTTATGAAAATTTATGAAGATTTTCGTCGGAAAATTTAAATTTCTTGCCCCTCCTATGAATGTTCCTATCTACGCCACTGCTGCCTAGACTTCAAAATTTAAGTCAAAAGGCAATTTTGAAAAATTTCACAAACTCAAACAGGTACTTGGAATCAAGCAAAAGAGTTTAAAGACAAAATTTATACAGTATTTTTGGTAGTGACTATATCCAGCTCCTCTTATGAATGTACATGAATAGTGACTATATCCCCATCCCTCTCAAACAAGACCCCATGTAAAAACTCCTGGAGGCTTATTCGAGAATTTAGGGTGATATCAAATTAACGCCCTTGGTTTCGACCACGTTTCAATTTTTCTAATACAACAGTTTCATGAATCGAAATTTCGTTTCCCGCACGCATTTTTTCTTGGAATTAGACCCGTCTACGATCCAATTCAATATCCTATACGAGGCCATCAAGTAATATTGCTCACGAGTCGAAAGCAAAGGAAAGTACCACAATCAGAAGAGATGTTCGGGACAACTTCAAGTGCATTTGGAGCCACATCAGCTGGTTCTAGTCTGTTTGGTTCAACTGCTACGAACGGTAACGAAAATATTCTTCAATCTTACAGCAAAATGGACTCAGTACAATGGGCCTACTGTCTTATGTCTGTCTGTCTCGCCTCGTTCCGGTCTGCAGAGTATGGCACTTTTCGACGAGATCTCCGGTGTGCACGAGCAAAAAGCCTGGTGTGCCGGTGTGCACCACCAAAAATGTCTGGTGTGCTGGTGTGCACCACCAAAAATGTCTGGTGTGCTGGTGTGCAGCGACTATTTTCCCCTGTTGTGGTTAAAATTTGTGAATTTGCATTTCACCGTAAAAATGCATGTGATGTATACTGTTGAAGATAGCGCAAGTTTTTATTTGTATATTTGTCAAGTAAGATTCATGATACCTCAAATTGCTCCTACAAAACTGTGCTTGTTTTTATCAGCTGACCTTTTCTATGGGACCACACCAAGCCACACCCATCTTAGTTGCCACACCCAAAAACACCTGGTGTGCAACAGGTTTTGCACAAAAATATCTCCGGTGTGCACATGCCATACTCTGCAGACTGGGCCTCGTTGCTGATTTCAATTTGGCGCCCTTAATATTCTCGGGAATTGACGTCCTAAAAAAGAACAGGAAATTATAGCAAATATTAGCTTACATGTTTTTGCAAACCTCCCTGTTTATAGCTAGTTTGGCACCCATTTTCTAAGATTTAACACCTGCAAGAGAACTGACTGTAATAGAGTGTATATATCATATACAACAAAAATGACAAGTTTTAGTATAGGAACTGGTTTGTGCTGGGCCAGCGCTATGGTGGTGCAGGGGGAGGGTTGTTAGTTAAATTTTCAGAAACTTTCAGGCTGCAGCGTATGGCAGTGTTTGACTAGATCTTGTGCACCTACAAACTATATGTGGTGCACTGGGAAATATTTTTTGCATCTTATGCTTGCAATGGTACAGGTTGTGTTGCAAAAAATAGTTTGAAAGCTGAGTATTTCATTTTTAAATAGCATCTGTATGCCTCGTAGTGAGGCTGTGCGCAGGGATGGAGTAATTAATCTAACTTTAAAGGATTTGAGGAAAAAATTATTGCACAAGGAACATGATCCCTGTGCATTCCCAAACTTTGCCATCTGGCACATGAAAATTTTCCACGTACAAACTCCCTTTTATTTTTCAAATGGCCTTCAAAGATTGGCTTTCATAACAGAGCTATAGAAGAGTTGGTTTATTGTTTCAATTGACCTTGGGGCACAGCACTAAACTGACCTTGTGCATTCCATTTTTTCTCCCTGCCAGATATTCCCACCATGCATATGGGCATGGCAGGATTCCTCATCTTGTTTTAGAATGTAAAAGTACCTGATTGGCTGAAAGATACCACACCTCTTTTTTCTCCTGCTCGATATTGGCAAAACATTGAACATGGTCTAACAATAAGCCTTCTTCCAGCAAAAAAGAGCTCTATTTCACCACTTTAGCATGCTTTAACATACTTTCTTAAACAATTTGGAGATAACACGAGATAGCAGAAACATTGTATAAGATATTTCCGCTACTTCGTAAAATCTTTAAATTTTCAGATACTTTAAACTTATTTTATTAAATTCAATAAACATTGCACTTTTCTAGAAAGCAAATTCTTCTTGATATTTTGCTGAGCTCGCTCTTACAAATGGCTATTCAACCTCCATAGTGCATTCCATTTTTTCTCCCTGCCAGATATTCCCACCATGCATATGGGCATGGCAGGATTCCTCATCAACGCCAGATTTAGCTGAGCTCTACAGGACAATCTAGACCACCAACATCACCCATGCTTTCCCAAATTCTGTGACCTTTTTCAAGTGAATGGTTCACAGATTTATTATTTCAGATTACAGCTTGTGTCCACGTCAGTGGGTGAAGGTGGCCTCCACCAACACCTGGACCCTAGTATAGACTTATTAGAGACAATTTTTACTCTTTTGTTAGCCTCTTTTGTTAGCCTTTTCTTATCCCTTGTTCATGATTAACACCGCTTCCACTCTGGCAATAGCCAACCTTTGCTTGGATTTGTTGAACCAAAATCAAATGCAACATTTTGTAGAAATCAACAAACTGGAGCGCTGGGTGGAAATGGTATTGATCCTACTCCTGAGTTAATTTTCCTTTTTTTAATGCTCCTTGAGTAAAAGCTCCAGATTGGTTGTATAGCCTTTAAGAGTTAACGATTGAAGATTGAAGATCGTTTTGCTGCTCTTCTCAATGTTTGTGTTGTTTGTTTGATCTAAAATTTTTTGAAGAGTGAGTTGTAAAGTAAACTTTGTCATCTGGCTGTCCAGCACAGAACAGATTGCAGTCAGTAAAATTCAACTAAATATCTCCATGCAGATATAACACAGAATTCAAAGAAATAATTTAACTTAACATTGACCAAACTGGTATAAAGCTGAAAAAGATGTAATAAAAACTTAATTTCATGGCTGTTGTTGAATTTAGTAGGAGTTGTCTAATTCACAAAGTTATTTAGTCATATTCAGTCCTTTTCGTTTAGCATGTGCAATCGCACCCGCACATGCCTACACTCCTGCAAGTTAAGTTTTCATCACACGTGCAAACAGATGTTTTTGCAGTTTTCTGTTAACAACAATTTCCCATGGTCTCGTGATTGTTTATCCTTTTCCCATTTTACTTGATTAGCACTTTTGACCACAATGTGATTTTTCCAAAATTCAGAAGTGATATTTGGCTTTTGACTTAATGCTCCTTTCCACTTAGTGTCTCGTCTTTCAGCTAAGTCGCCAGTAGCATGTTAAGTGTAATAACTGATTTCCAGACAAAACGTAATTGTGCCCTGAAAGCAAGTAGCTGTTGGAAACAGTTTTTATTTGCTCTTGTAACTTTGGAGAGTGACAACAACTTTTGAAAGATGGCTGCTAAGGGCAACAAAATCTGTTATGTATTGATTGAATTGTGTTTTGCTCTTGGCCGTATTCGAGTGGCTTTTACCTTTCTTGCTCCCTTTACCAATTTTATCAGGTTGGCACTTCAAATTTTCTTACAAGTGCGATCGCACACGCAAACTTGTTTACATCTGCAATTTGCCTCACACATGTAATTTTGCTCACAAAAAGGACTGCACATTAAACATTTTGCAAGCATTACTAACGGTATGCTTAAGATAGAATAGAACTGGCTGCTGGTTTCCATGACCATTCACCCCACACCAGTTTATTTTATTTAGGATCAAGATTCTGGGCCATGCCAGTACTGCCCGTCAGGACATAAAAACAATAAAATATCTGTCAAAAACCTTGTTATGAAAAATTGGGAAATGCTCTTTGCCAGCTTTCTCCAGCAGGAGGGCCTGTAGACAAAAAAGGATGGCTCACCCACTTTGTTGGCAAATGGACCTGATAACCCACTTGAGCTAGCAATAGGTGGATTTGCGATATTTGTGTTATGTTTGTTTGTGATATTTGTGTTATGTTGTGTTATGAATCAAAACTCTTCCACAAAGAGAACAGCCTCCTTGGTCTTGCAGGTCAAAAAAACCTAGTTAAAAATGCAATTCCGCTATCAGGTAGCATTTACTGGAAAACCAAGATTGTGCTAAAAGCTATAATGGCGACATGTTTCAGATTATTGGCAAAGTCCAATTGTCAATCCATCTAGCAGTTCTGGAATTGATCTACATAAATATGAAAAACTGCTTTTGTGTAGACGGAAGGAGTTCATTTTGACCTAAGGACTCCATTGGTAACTTTTTCAATAGGCAAGTTGTACTGATTGCGCAATTTCAACAGTCATGTGCTCGCATTTTTGATTGGCCTATTTTGATCCACAACTGGGTTATATATATTTCCTAGCGTAGAGTTTTTTGTGAGATGAAAAGCTTCAGTATTCTTATCTAATGCTTACTTTTTCATGCCATTTTCAAATATAAAGTTGTAGCAGTATTGAACGTTGTTGTACTGAAGTTGTATAAAGTTGTAAAATATAAAGTTGTACTGAACAAGCATAACTAGACTTTAAACATGTTTTTAATCTAAAAATTACTTCCTGTTATGTTAAGAGTAGGGACACAGATTTAGAGTGGTTCTTTCCTTACACTCAAGCAGCACAGAAAGTTTTCCATTTCTTAAAAATGCATATCGTGTCATGCAATTGCATCACATACAATATCTGAGAATAAAGGTATGGTCTGTGACCCAGGCTAGTGATTCCCTAAATGGATTGCTATAATTAAAATATTATTCTTGGGGCAACAAGACAAAATTTCTGATAAGAAAGTAATCTTTGGAAATGGCCAAGGCATGCTAAATTGTTTTTGTTTTAGAAGAAGGTGCGTGACAAAATGCTTAACTTGTCCTGTCTTGCATGTGCTGAGGAGTGGGTGTGCAATCACTCTCCTCAAACTGAGAGGCCTGATGAAAAAATGCTTACATTAGATATGAATATGATTGTTTTTGTTGACCATTGTGTAAGATCTTAAGTTGTTTTTGTCCTACAGGATCCTTATGTAGGATCTTGCATCAGATCCTACGCACACAGGATCTTGCAGGATTTTTTGTAGGACCCTGTAAGATTTTTCACCAGGGTTGTTATTGTTATTCACTGCCTACAATAGTATCCTTAAAAGAGCTTTATTTCCTATAGCTGCCAACCCAAATAAAGACTTGGAGGTCTCTCAGCCGGGAGATGATACAATTAGCTCAGTTCAATTCAGTCCAAAGGCAAATTTTCTTGTTGCTTCATCTTGGGACAACAATATAAGATGTTGGGAAATACAGCAAACTGGTCAAAGTGTAGCCAAAGCAATGCAGAGTCACACAAAGCCCATTCTGGATTCTTGTTGGCATGACGATGGTACCAAAGTTTTCACTGCTGGTGCCGATAACATGGCTAAAATGTGGGACTTGCAATCCAATCAAGCAACACAGGTACAAAGTGATTTTATAGGTATTCTTCTAGGAAATAACCGCAGTTTGCCTTTCTTTGGTTGGTTAGAACTTAACCATTTTCACATTCAAAGTTGTATGATGCAATTCCATGAAATTGAAAGAATAACTTCATGGTTTTTCATCTATGTAAAAATTTGTAGTAAAGTCAAAATCAAGAGAAATTGATCCATTTATTAGTTGAAGATATTGTCATTATTAAACTGTATATAGTACACACTTCTTATTTACAAGAAACTGTTTTGAAAGAAACTTGTACTAGGTTGACCAAAAATTTAAGAAACTTTAGAGCTAGGCACAAGAAAATTAGGAAATTGTGATAAAATTTCCATTTTAATAAAAAGGAGTCCAAAATATTTTATTTTGTTGCTTTTTCTTTGGAAAAGAAAGCATACTTTGCATTTTGATCTCCATTATTTGTTATTGTTATTTTCATGCCAATATATGTTTATATTCTTCCAAAAATGCTCAACTTCAAAACAATAAGGCAATTTTAGGTCCCAAAAATGAGAATGCCAAAATTAGGATGCCAAATCAAAAGACTTTAGTACCTAGTACTTAGTGCTTAGTGCTCATCCAAGTTTCTTAAAATCTTTTTTATAATGCAAAGGATTTTCTAATCACAATGCAACACATTTTGTCTATAAAAACAATTATACGAGTTAATACATCCCTGTTGTGTAAAGTCCCATCAAATTTACTAATTGTTATAAACGAATTACCGAGCCATTTGATTTATTAGGTAGAAACTGTTATTATAAAACGAAAGCATCTCTAGTGAACAATCAGGCTTCACTGTGAATGCGTCATGTCCTGAAGAATTCATAATCATCTTGATGCTTAATGATTGTGTTGGGGTTGATATACTCCTTTTCTGATCTATTGCTGTCAAGAGCGAGTTGGAATAGCCAATAGGAATACATCTATAGTCAGAACGTAATGAGCTGTGCATGCACAGCGAGCCTTGATGCGGAGAGGAGGCGATGAAGAATTCATAATCATCTTGATGCTTAATGATTGTGTTGAGGTTGATGTACTCCTTTTTTGATCTATTGCTGTCAAGAGCGAATTGGAATAGCCAATAGGAATACATCTCTAGTCAGAACGTAATGAGCTGTGCATGCACAGCGAGCCTTGATGCGGAGAGGAGGCGATGAAGAATTCATAATCATCTTGATGCTTAATGATTGTGTTGAGGTTGATGTACTCCTTTTTTGATCTATTGCTGTCAAGAGCGAATTGGAATAGCCAATAAGCATACATCTCTAGTCAGAACGTAATGAGCTGTGCATGCACAGCGAGCCTTGATGCGGAGAGGAGGCGATGAAGAATTCATAATCATCTTGATGCTTAATGATTGTGTTGAGGTTGATGTACTCCTTTTTTGATCTATTGCTGTCAAGAGCGAATTGGAATAGCCAATAAGCATACATCTCTAGTCAGAACGTAATGAGCTGTGCATGCACAGCGAGCCTCGATGCGGAGAGGAGGCGATGAAGAATTCATAATCATCTTGATGCTTAATGATTGTGTTGGGGTTGATATACTCCTTTTTTGATTTATTGCTGTCAAGAGCGAGTTGGAATAGCCAATAGGAATACATCTATAGTCAGAACGTAATGAGCTGTGCATGCACAGCGAGCCTTGATGCGGAGAGGAGGCGATGAAGAATTCATAATCATCTTGATGCTTAATGATTGTGTTGAGGTTGATGTACTCCTTTTTTGATCTATTGCTGTCAAGAGCGAATTGGAATAGCCAATAGGAATACATCTCTAGTCAGAACGTAATGAGCTGTGCATGCACAGCGAGCCTTGATGCGGAGAGGAGGCGATGAAGAATTCATAATCATCTTGATGCTTAATGATTGTGTTGGGGTTGATATACTCCTTTTTTGATCTATTGCTGTCAAGAGCGAGTTGGAATAGCCAATAAGCATACATCTCTAGTCAGAACGTAATGAGCTGTGCATGCACAGCGAGCCTTGATGCGGAGAGGAGGCGATGAAGAATTCATAATCATCTTGATGCTTAATGATTGTGTTGGGGTTGATAAACTCCTTTTTTGATTTATTGCTGTCAAGGGCGAGTTGGAATAGCCAATAAGCATACATCTCTAGTCAGAACGTAATGAGCTGTGCATGCACAGCGAGCCTCGATGCGGAGAGGAGGCGATGAAGAATTCATAATCATCTTGATGCTTAATGGTTGTGTTGGGGTTGATATACTCCTTTTTTGATTTATTGCTGTCAAGAGCGAGTTGGAATAGCCAATAGGAATACATCTCTAGTCAGAACGTAATGAGCTGTGCATGCACAGCTAGCCTCGATGCGGAGAGGAGGCGATGAAGAATTCATAATCATCTTGATGCTTAATGATTGTGTTGGGGTTGATATACTCCTTTTTTGATTTATTGCTGTCAAGAGCGAGTTGGAATAGCCAATAGGAATACATCTATAGTCAGAACGTAATGAGCTGTGCATGCACAGCTAGCCTCAATGCGGAGAGAAGGCGATGAAGAATTCATAACCATCTTTATGCTTGTCGATTGCGTGAATAGCACAACGTTCTGTTGCTGTTTTTTCCGAAAAAGAACTGTTTAGTTCGATAGTCAGCAATGAAACAGATATAAACAAAAGGAGAGCTTATTAGAGGGAGCAAAGAACAAGAGAGATTACCCTCTGATCTTGCCATTAGATTAGTCTAACTTTGTGGAAGGAGGAAATGGCATAGTGAACTGTCTTCTAGCTTTTCTATGCAAGTGACCCACGTGCCTCAAACATAGTACCTTTAATCGTTTATTCCGTCAAGGAATTCAAAGTTTCTATTATGTGTTTCAAGTTGGCACAAAAGTGCTATAGCATGAGACACTCTGCATATTTATATCTCGTATGTACTCATTCTATCTGCGCGGTATGTAAAATATTTAATTACTTTGTTCGCTAACAAAAAACCATTGGTGGTTTATTTTACAAACTTCTTCGTTTTCAATTCAGGTTGCTCAACACGATGCACCTATCAAAACTTGTCATTGGATACAAGCTCCAAATTATCAATGCCTTATGACCGGAAGTTGGGACAAGTCTTTGAGATTTTGGGATCTCCGACAGCCAACACCAGTTTTATCCCTTGATTTGAAAGAAAGATGTTACTCTGCTGATGTAGTTTATCCTATGGGAGTTGTTACAACGGCACAGAAAGGAATCATTGTCTATCAGCTCGAAAACACTCCTTCAGAATTTAAGCGTATTGAATCCCCTTTAAAGTATCAACATAGGTGTATATCGATCTTCCGAGACAAGAAAAATGCACCCACTGGTTTTGCACTAGGCTCCGTTGAAGGGCGAGTTGCCATTCAATACATCAACCCGCAGAACCCGCGTGACAACTTCACGTTCAAGTGTCATCGCACAGATGTGACAACTACGGCCCAGACGCAAGACATATTTGCTGTAAACGACATCGCGTTTAACCCACAACATGGTACCTTGGCAACGGTTGGCTCAGATGGCAGGTTCAGTTTCTGGGACAAAGATGCAAGGACAAAATTGAAAACATCAGAACAATGTCAACAGCCAATCACTTGTTGTGGATTCAATTCCACTGGGGATATATTTGTTTATGCTGTTGGTTATGATTGGGCAAAAGGCCACGAGTATTTCAATCCGCAGACAAAACCTGTAATCTATCTAAGAAAATGTTCGGATGAACTAAAACCTCGAAATAAGAAGTAGGCTTTCGCATAATGGTTTGAATCTGATTTTGTCTGGACAGATTTATTGTAACCGTAAGCCTTAGAGACATTTTGATAGAACTTAGTAGTCGAATTCTTCTGTCATCAGTGGAAATTCAACTTAGTTCTTGGGACGTAACTTGTTATAAAAATGCCAAAGAATACAGAATGTAAACAGTTTTGATCGTGTTATTTTCAGACATCGCTGCCATAAATATTACGTCAACAATATGCTCTTCAATCAGTGAATGAAATATTGTTCGTTTCTTGAATGCTTTATTCTAGCCGCTGTTTTAGTCAACCATGATTAATTTTTCATACCTGTTTTCGTAGCTATTTGATTTGTCCAATTGCAGTACCTGTTTGTTGTTATAGAGCTTGAATCCTAGGCCCTAAGCTGACGTATTTTGATGCAAAAGGTGTACGTTGCACGTATCATTCATAATCCTTGCTGTTAATCTAGTTTTATTGAAAATTTTCGTGGCAAACTTTAGAAGTTTTAATTAACCAAATCTTTGCTCATACCGACCAGTAGACAATTGTAACCATAAGCAAAGAACATGCCTGGAAGGAACATTGCAAGGACAGGAACAATACTGAAAATATTTCCTGCTTTGCTTAAAACCACTAATCCAGGAACAGATGCTATCCACACTGGATCCTGGTAATGTGAGTATAAATGTTGTTGTCAAGCACATTTTAAGATAAGTATTTCAGTAGTAGCTTAATACCGATGCATAATTTTGTAAAACGATTATTGAACAGGTTCATACTATCATTCGATAACCAAGTTGGCTTGTTTGTTTGAATATTATTCCCTTTGGTAAATATTGTTATTCTTTTTCGTATACACTACCGCTTTTTGTGGGTTAGTAAACTACGCTGCCTCTATCTGGTGAGTTAAAAAGCCACGTCTCACTTCATATCCGTCAGCTTATTTGTCAACGTCACGAGTATGGTTTGAATTTAAAGAAAAGAGGGTCAAATTGTCGATCCTCAATATTCTTCTAAAATTCATCCTTATCAAAAATTGTGTAATGGGGGCAGAAATAGAAGCTTAGAAAGCAGTGCTTCCTCCTTTCTCAGACCGAGCAAATCTGATATTCGCAGGGAATTTTCAAGGTAAATTAATTTTCTAAAGAATTCCTGAGTGAGTTCTGTAATTATGGTGTTTGCTGTTTTTAATGCGATATCTGGATTAATACACTGTTAGTTAAAAACAACAGCTAAGTCCCATCTACTACTAATATAGAAGAATAAAGCTCAGACTACTTTATTTTTTTGGGTTAGGTTTCACTGCTTTCAAAATATATGAAAAGATGTTAGAAGCCAATCAGATTATTTGTTCACATCGACAGTGCCTGAATGACAGTATAAGTTCAATGAGAAAGCACACTGGCACTTCATACTGAATTGAAAACTTTCGATCAACTGTTTTCATGTTCACTAGATTCCCTCCCTAAATCTTGTGTTAAAAACTTAAGGACATTAGAAACTTCTCTGTCTTACATTTCAATAAGTTTTCTCGTCTACTTTTCCTTGACAATTATTAATGCTAAATAACTCATAATGCAGCCATTTGTGTCTACCAATACAAATATTGCTTCCAAATTCCAAAAATAATTATTGTTGAATTTGACTAAAAATTTAGAAATATATTTGAGAATGAAGAGCATAGTTTAAGGACATTGCACTTTGATTTGTCGAAAAATTGTATTAAGATTCTTATAGTTTTTATTTCAAACTGTGGTGTTCAATCACAGATACTCGGACTTTCACTAAGTGGGAGAGACCAGAGAACAGAAAACGCCTTAACCTGCCTCCGGATGAATTTTCCCTGGTATGTATCTTTTAAGTAAGGGTTCCTCTAAAGGGAAATTAAGTAAATCATCTTTGCCTTTCTCATTTTGTCAAGAAAAAGAAAAGTTCAATTCAAGCACAAGTAAATTTTCTCACTTTATATACTCTTGTGAGGTTATCAATGACCTTGCTTAAAACTACATCATCTTTGGAAAATTAACTTCCGGCCCAGAGCCGTGAAGCCGTAATTTTGTCTGGACTCTGGGAGAGACTTTAATTCCAAAGGGTTTTCCTACCTTATCCAAGTCAAAAGTAGCCTGCATGCAAACTTTACTTTCCGTTGCGAAGGAGAGCCAGGACGGAACTTGGTTCTCCTTCGCAACAGAAAGTAAAGTCTGCACGCAGGCTAAGTCAAAAGTCGTACCCCAATTAAGTCGGACATTCCTTACGCCCTTGAAGGTTCGACTTGACGGAATTCAACTGTAATGAATGACAAAATGCAGACAAAATGGCATCCATTTATTTAAATTTTCCTCACGACAGTACTGACATAGATCTTCCAAATCATATTAGATTGTCTACTGTTCGTTAATCTTTTATTCAATTGTTTCTATAAACTATGTTTCTAAATAAAGTTTAGCTTATATGATACCATTTGATCATTAAATTATGCCTTCTCTTAGAATGAAGTCAACCTTCGGAATAACTCATACTTCGGCGATGTCAATCATAAGGAATCTGGTGTTGATGGTTCTGATTCTTGCTGCAGTTGGGATTTATTTTGTTTTCGTGATCCATTTGCGCAACGTCAATTTAACACTGTCAAGCACATCTCACGGAAAGAGGTTGCCTAAAAGTCGTCGTGTCATAGTGCTTATTTCACAGCCTCGATCTGGCTCCACTTTTCTCGGGAGAGTTATCAACATGTATGAGGAAATGTTGTACGTATATGAGCCTCTTCAAGCTGTCTTGAAACTGAATGAAGTGACAAATAAATCAACTAAAGCAACCAGAAAGTACACAGAGGTAGCTACGTCGTTTTTAAAAGAACTTTTCGGCTGTAAATTTTCATCAACAAAAGAGGATTGGTTGCGTAAAGTTTTCAGTTCACCAATGAATTTTGAAAGTTCTTTCTCCCAGCTCTGCCGAACAATAACCGTTAAAAATGCGCGATTGTGCAGCGAACCAAAAACAACAATCTTCCACAGCCTGTGTAGAAAGTGTAAAACGTTATTTGTGAAGTTACTGGAACATCGTCTCCCAACACCGACAGACCAGCTTTTCCAAATAACTCCTGCAACAACAGAGATGCATGTGGTATATTTGACGAGAGACCCAAGAGCGTCCTTCTGGTCGTTATTAAATAAAGGTTGGGTGAGTGACAGGCTTGAGGGATATTTCGAGAACTATATATCTGAGAGGTGCCGAGAATCACTCCTAAACATAAGGCGAATTGCTGTAGGAAAAAGAAAAATAATCATTTTGCGGTATGAGGATTTTCTGCATTCTCCTTTAGCCATGGTAAGGAAATTATCAAACTTTCTTGGAGAGCAAATGAACTTGGAATTTCAAGAAAATTACTTGCAGTTAATTCACAAAGATGAACGGCGCTGCTCAAAAAACGGAACATATATAAACCCGACTGTAACAAGACCCAACTGGCGCACTGAAGCAAATTCAAATTTTGTACGCATTGTCGAAAAGCATTGCAAAGAGGTTATGGATATTCTTGGGTATAGAAACGTGAAAAACACAGTGTATAGCAATTGTAATAATGAATACCTCGTGGAGTTAGAGGATGTTCCTTTGCTCGCACGATTCAATTACAAAGAAGATATCTATTGATTTGTTTGTTTTGAATGTACTTTTTCAGAAATTATAAACCACTCGTAGTTGCAAAGTGATGACGTCATACTAATATGTTTAATGAACTTTTTGATTTTGGTCAAATTAGTAGACAGGTTCGTCCCTAGCTATTGTGGTCAGGGTAGGGGACGGGGATGCTCCGACCCTATTTCCTGACAAAATTGGTGAACCATATTGCCAACAATATTGCGTATGAAACAACCTGTACTGTAAAGGAACTTATTGTTAACTCAAAAATGCGCCTATCCATTAATTTGGTAAACTCGTGTCACCATTCAATAAAATTTGCAACAGGGCTTTATTTATCCATAGGGTCGCAATAGAGTGTACATTCCAGCGAGGAGCTCAGTTCTTTGAACCCAGAAAAAGGGCAAAGCAGCATAAAGTGCTCCGTATCCTCAATCTAGGGCACATCTGGTTTGTTGTGTCTCTAAAGTTGTGTTGAAATTTGTTAAAATTTTGCTCGCTTTGGCTAACTCTGAGCTGAGGCCCTTCGGATCATGAATCCCAAATACAGATTTTTTGGAAGGGCGTATCATGGTTAGTCGTTTTTCCTTAAAAAAAGCCACAACAAGAAGAAAGAAGGAAGATTGATATTTTTTCTGTCCTAGCTCGTATTTGACCGATTGCATCAAGTTTTCGAATTGAATATTGGAACTGTTTAAGTTATGATATTGGATCTTTTCTGTAGTCCGGGGTAAAATTATTTACAATTCTGTGAAATAGGGTTAGGCATCTACCACGTCTTTGGAGGCTTAGAGATTCCCACCCGAGATCAAGGTACAGCTTATCTCGAGACGTTTCCCTCCAAGCTCCCGTTACAGTTAAGCTGAGAAGCATAGAACAGCTTCTAGCTTCTCCATTAAACTTGAAACAGTCATACTAACAGTAGAGTCACATATTTTTGGTAGATTATGGTAAATTACATCTCTGTAACCTAAGAGGGATCGAATATAGAGCTTGTTTTGTTCATTTAAAGCTTGTATATATCATTTTCTCAAACTTTAGTGGAAAAGACTCATAGATTTCCTTTCTTACTTTTTAAAGCAAACGGCCCTGGTGGGGATCCCCACTTTGCCACCCAGTTCAGACCTCGCCTGGCAGCAACTATCTTTATTATCATTTTTTACAGAGGCTCAACAAGTACTTTGTTAGACAAGTAGTTGTGTCTTATGCAATCACCATCATAGGCTAAATTAACCTCTTGCTAATAACAATTTTAGTAACAGCATTGCCTCATTCTTGATTGATGGTGTAGCTGGGTACATGGACGGTTTTTAATCCATTAAAGTTAATTTCTAGTCTCTTCATGCAAAATTTCTTCCTTAAATATAATCTCTTCCCACCTTTTACCTATACTGTATGTTTAAAAATCTAGCCACTTTTTACATAGATGTAAATTTCCGACATGGCTTGAGCTTTGTCTTGAATCGGCACGTCTATGCTGATTAGTATCATGCTGTATAATTTTCGCAAAGCATCCTATTTGGCTGTTTACAAAATGCTAACGTTGAAACATAAGTTCAGATGCTGATTTGCAAGAGTTCGAAAAACGTTGCCTTTCGTGCTCTAATTAAGCTGCGCAAAGCTACTTTCAAATACATCCATTCCATCATATAAACCTAAGCCCTTTAACTTGCAGTATGCTTTTTTAGCTTGAGTACAATTGTCTTAGTGACAGGTTTTC
>NW_027018659.1:6209206-6222121 GCF_013076305.1 Rhopilema esculentum
TTAATTTACTTTCGGCAAAGAGCAAAGAGAATGAAAGGGAATGGTAGGACAAAGGGCTATACGAATGCCAATCAGTGTTTATTTCAACGGGCAGTTATATAACAATTTGGTATACTAATAATATCGAGCAATGATAGAACTAAAATGAATAAATTTTGTCTGAAAAAGTGTAAATTTTGTAATGAAAGGATTTATACTTTTTCACAGAATAAATCCAAGATTAGCATGAATTGAAATTCGGTTTAAAATGAACTGCTCTGCTTTTGTCTTGGATCTTGTCTACTGTTTCATTGAGATTAAGCTGCCCAAATCGTTCCTGAAATGTGCTAAATTTTGTCTGATTAGGGGAGGGGGATACAACCCTCCCAACCCCAGATTCCTTTATGCCTAGAAGAAAGAAAAGGGATTGCCTAGGCTTACCCTTGTCAAAATATTAAAGACCATTAATATAAATTATGAAAATGATAACCTATATTTATACAGGAGTACCTGTTAAGCTTGCACAGAAGCTACTATCAGTTAAGGTCCTGTTAAATTTAAACGTCTGAAAGGAATTAAAAGATATAAAGTTACCTGTGCAAGATGAAATATTAGAAGCTTAAAAAGTTAAAAAACACAATCAAGGTGATCGCATTGTTTCTTGAATTTCATTACTAACTGCTTTCCTTTCAACGTAGCTGTCAGACAGATCTTTACATAAGTTTGACTCCTGGAAAAGGGATAATTTGCGGCAAGCTTCCGTGGGAACTTTTGAAAGCAAGAGATTGACATTATTTCCACAAGTTTAATGTCGAATTTTCTTGAAATAGCCTTCGAACAGTCTCGGTGTAAGTCCATTTGGGCATTTGAACACCTCGATTAGACATCTCTTATTTTTGCATGATTCACGGTTGGCAGTTTCACTCTATAGCTCTTATCATTGATGATAGTTAAGACTCTATTACGGATTCTTTCAAGTTGTAATTTATGCGTATTGATCATACCGAGCATGCAGTGCAACATCTGTGGTAAAATGACTACTTTGTAGATCGTTTCTGCTACCCATGGGCTGATGTTATGTCGTATTTGAGCCAGAAATTTTGTTTTTGACAACACGTTTTTGTAAGTCTTCGCAAGATGTTCTTTAATGGTCAAATTTTATCCATAGTAACCCCGAGATATTCGTACGAATCGTTTCGCAGATCACTTTATCGCTTAATGAAATGCTTACGTTTTCCTGACTTTGCGAGTCTTTGATGTGTTCCGAATAGTATAAATTCAGTTATTTTTCTTTAGGTTAAGAACAAGATTGTTACTTGTGAATCATTTTTTGACGATGTTAAATTCAGTATTTAATATTTTCTCAATTGTTTTGCTGTCTTCATCGAATGCAAATATAACAATGTCATCTGCATAAAGCAAAACCTTACACTTCTTGATCTGGTCAGTGGTAACATTTAACACTATTTTAAACAGCAGTGGACCCAGTATGGATTCTTGCAGAACTCCACAACTGATTGAATGTCTTTTGGAGTATATGCTTTTAATAGAAACAAACTTTTGCCTGTTGAACAGGTAACCTTCAAACCAAATAAATTATTTTCCATGTACTCCATATATTGGCAGTTTGGCTAGCAATGTTGTGCAATATATTGTGTCGAACGCTTTTCGTAAGTCAACGAAAACTGCTCCTGTAAATGTACCTTTATCCATGTTTGTCTTTATGTAGTCAGATAGATACGTGATTGCATGCTCAGTGGATGATCTCCATCGACAGCCAAATTGACAGTCCGAGAGGAGGTTGTTTTCTTCAAGATATTTATAAAGTAAAATTGGTTATGTACGATTCGCTCGGAGACCTTTAATAGAACTGGTAAGACCATGATTAAGCGACAGTTCTCTATCACTGTTTTCTTATCAGATTTGTGGATCTTGGCATATCTTTTTGCTGTTGGAAAAAATGAATGTGCCAAGCATCGGCTTATTAATTTGACGTTTTTCAGAGAAACAATTATTATTGATTTTAAGAAAATTTGGGAGGAAAGGAGTCAGGATGACCTTTGGTTCCGAGTGCACATCAATGTGAATGACACAAAGCTGTTGTATTGATCTTTGTATCGAGTATTTTCAGTAGGTCATGTTTACACATCCAAAATGCAAACATTGCTATAGTCTGCGTTATCTACTGAATTGATGTTGATTATAGACAGATAATAAGAGTTATACCTAAATAAATTAATAGAGAGATCCAATAAAATCAAGTAATATATAAACAATTTGTTATCATACAATTTGTGTGGCACTGTGTCTGTTATTCTATGTATTTGTGTCTCTACAAAGAACCTCCCTGACATTTGGTATTTGTATCATATTACGAAAACACGTGGAATATCATTGGCTGGTCACTAGAAGCAGTCAGAAATTATACATGTGTGAAACCTCCTGGTGTGAAACCCTAACACAGGCACCGCGGAGCGTTAAGAAAAGTGGGGGTCTAAAAAAGTGGGAGAGGGGCAGCTAAAAGCGCATTAAAAGAGGCTTTACTGGTAGTTTAGCACTGAATATTTAGTATTTTTACAAAAAGTGCGCCCCCAGCCCTCCCTGCTCTGCGGTGCCTGTCACAGTTATGTGATGCAATGCCTTTCTTATGGCTAGTGAGCTATGCTACTTTTTATTGTTTTTGTCTTACTGTTGTTCTTGATCTAGTTTTTTTTGTCTACGTTATAATGAAGTAAGGCATACGCAGACACACGCATGGCTAATATATCTAAATGTGCTCATCAGCATCATGACAACGAATCGAAATTTTTAGCCAAACATGGCCAAACATGGCCAAACATATGTATTTCTTCACAATCTGTGGACTTGCTACAGGAGAGACTTGTAGCAAGTCCACACTATCTGTTGCCAAAATCACACAGTCTGCGTGACTCGCGTGTGCTGCGGGACGAGCAAAGCCACCTGGGAGCTCTATACCACTTACGCTATTAGGACATTTCGAAGACTGCGTAAGAAGAAGGGAAGGCGGCTAACTGCAACTTGACAGTGTATCTGCTGAGTCTTTAAAGCTGGTTACATCTGTAAAATTGAATATGTATTTTGGGGACGAGAACGGGTGAGTTTGTATCATTCTACTCATTAGTTTCTTCGCCTATATGCTTGCTGCATCGCCAGTTTCTTTCTCAGCGAGTGTTAAAACAAGTCATGTATCTGCGGGATGTAAACAACTTTGTTGCTATCCAATAAGTTACTGACATCTTAATTGTATTATTTGGATTGTTTGTGACAATATCGAGTCAAGTATTATGAAATGATATTTGAAACTGCCTATGTATGTGGCAAGGAAATGTTTTTTGACTTTCTGAACTTCATGTGAACATTACTCATTTGTTTGTTGTGGTGCATAAAATTTGATATCAATCCTTAATGCATCAAAGGAGCTTTAGATCCTCGGAATTATGCATGTCTATGTACTAGGTTTGATCTTCTGGTTACTGGTAAATAAAACCCTCTATCTAAAGAATCGGTAGGGCTTGAAATGTATCTTTCATTTGACAAATTGTATTTGTATTGTACAATACTCCTTCATGTTTGTTTTTGAGTTTGCTAAAGAAAAGTCCTATCACTGAGCCAGGTTTTTGTCTTAAAATTCGCAAACAGACATCAAATTAATATGAATTAATGTAAAACTATGATTAACATCACATTTAAACTAATAAGAACATGACATGTAAGGAGCAACGCTTGAAATAGGTAAACTAATGTTGAAGAACGCTTTCCCATATTCAATAAACATGCTAAAAATAGCTTTAATTTGGTTTATTGCCTGAACACATTGCAAAAGAAAACAGTTACTGTAAAAGTTATCCAAAGTTTATTTTTAAGGGACTGATTCTGACCATTATTACCAGAAATCATATTTGACCAATGTAAGCTTTTAGTTGAAATTTGTGAAAATATCATGTGTTATAATGATTAATGATATAATAAACCAAATCAGGAACATGAAAAATGAAGATCTAGATTATATCAATATGTTTCTTTCTTTATGGATTAAACAAGGAAGTTTTGGCCATATGTCCTTGGGGATTATGGTTGGGTGTAATGAAAGCGGCGAGGAAGTAATGCACTGTCTTATGGTTCTTTCAAGGAAGTGTTTACTTGTTATAAAAATTTTCTATTATGCAGATTGGCTGTTTTTTTGTGAAAATACTTTTTGTTACTGATGCTTCCTTGTAGAGTAATCAAATGATCTTCCAAGTGTACTAGCTAAATTTTATTATCTTATAAAATGTCCTACTAAGCCTAGAAACATGAAAAATACAAAACTGACAGAGAAAGAGAAAGGAAATTGAAAAAGTTTGAATGAAAGATTTGCATGTCTAGATTATTCCAATAAGATGTTAAAAAACTTTGTTCTACTACTGGCTACAAATTATAATGTGGCACTCTGATTAATCTATGCCATAATTGCATTGAATTTCCAAATTTATTCAAATCTGGCTCATGGACACTGGCCAAGCCTGCCTGAAGGTTAAATATTACACATCCACAGAGGGGCATTTGAGTTACAATCTTCTCGCTTCAGAAGGAAGTAGACTGTACATTTGATAACAATCTTGATGGATATTATATGTTTCTTTAAAAACATGCACAACATCGTCTTGAAAGGCATCAAACTCCCTGCAACATTCCTGTTTTTCCACTGCTTTCTTAAAAATATTATTTTTAGTTTACCAATACCAGTCATTTGTCAACCAGAAAGATAAACAAAAGAGGAAGTTTTTTTCACTCTAGCTGGTTATGTTGAATCAAGTTAATCAATTTGTTTTATTTGTCAAAACATAATTTGTTAATGAAAAAGATTTCTGAACACCTGTCATTGTCCAAAATTTCAAAATTTTCTCATGATAAAGCTAGAGCAGGAAATGAAATATATGAAGTGGTGCAACCCAATTGCATAACTTCACTTTCTGCATTGGCAGTGAATGGTCAAAATTTTGAATATTTTGCTCATAAATTATCCAGCAACAATTATTAAATGACATACATAAGCATATTCATTTTTTGTATTATTTTTTATATTTGTTCTGTTTTATGTAGCTTTTATCAAAATGGATTTAAATAAATTCAAAACGCAACTCACTTAAGTGGCTTGAGGTACAAGGATTATTTATTAACCTGATGTATTGTGGTTGAAGTCATTTTTGAGATGGCTAAACAAACATTTCAACCACATTTTAAGAAATCTCTCTTCAGTTCATCTGTATATATTGTCTTTGAGGGTAATTCGGACCAACGAAAAACCTTACGTGGCAGGAGAAAATCTAACAGAACGAACATATCTGACCGTCTCGAAAACAATGACATTTAACCTTATCTAGTAGGAAGCAGGTTGCATTCAACCCGTTTTCTTCGGAAATGTACTGATGGGCAAAGCTAAAATAAGTCATCTTAGAATTCCTAAGTTGAAAAACTAAACTTTTTGCCAGAAACCTTAATCCTTTGCATGAGAATGAATGGACTTTGATTCCCAACCGTGTCCTATGTTGCTGTGTGTTGGGCTTTCGGTGGGCCTAAGTATCGTGTAACCATGGTAAAAGTAATTTTTGATGCGCTTCGCTATTGATGATGTTGACAGGTGAGATTTAGATGCGATGTTTTGATTTCTGGAAATGCAGATGTTTTGCTCGACCATGTTTGTTTTTTAAACCAACATTCAAACGATCCTGCAGACAATCGTATAGATTTTGATCGACGTTGTAATTCTATATAGGTGACCAATGACTTCCTCGGCAAGACCCACCGTTATTTACATAAAGATTTATTACTTTTTTGTAAATTTATTTGGGCATTTCATTCTCTGTGTTCGTTTTCATTTAGTAGCTAGACAGTATTTTGTATAAGGCTCAAATATTGGTACATTAATTAGATGATAGAAGTCATGATCGTTGTTTTATAAAAAGACACAAGAATGTAGTAGCGTGGTACTGATTTCGGCGCTTCCATTCCCAAAATCGTATTCCTAAAATCGTATTTTGAGGTTGTTGGGCTAATCAGGTCAATTTCGATTTTCGCACTGGCAAAAAGCAACCATTACGAAAAATGCTGCTTGAGCAAGTTCCTTGTCCGAAAGTTTCAAAATAGATAAAGATACTAAAAAAGAGTCTGATGGGAGTGGCCGAGATTTGTCCACCCCAGTTTTTACGAGCCGGCGACGCCACTGTTTTGGTCGATCAATAATCTGCCCTGTGCTGGTGTCCAGTATTCATCACTTTTGTTTTTGAATTTGACACTTTCAGTTATCTTAATGGGCGATAAATTATTATTTTACCTTGAAAAGAAAGACCCTTGATGATGTCATTCAATTCTTTCCTTTATGGACAGGAAAGCTCCAAAAATTTTGCTGCCGAATCAGCTGACTACCCCTTCAGGAGAAGAAGTGGCCGGATATTTGCTGCTTAAAATTGTCCTTCGGGGGGCTGTGACTGTTGGCGTACCTTGACAATTGACATTTTAGACAATTGGAAGTTTGTTCCAGTTTTCATACCATCAGAAATTTTTCGGAACAGCTAACGATTTTACCGACCTCGAAGGCTTAGGGATTTCACACACTGTACATCCCCGTAAGATAATCTCTTGACCGTTCCCTTATCTACCAGGTACCCCATCTGAAAACCGTGAAAGTCCTTGAATTACCCTACTCTTATAAGTCCCCTGGAATAAGCCCCACTCTGGAAGAAACTTTTGATAATCCCCATCCACGAATGAACCCGACCCTAACATGCCATATTTGGCGTTTTAATATGCCCTTATGTGGATTAATCGAGATAAAACAGAAAGCATAGTCAATAGAAAGTTAACGATTTTAGTCCATAGCTGATAACACATTTAGCTTAGCGGCGAAAGAGAAACCCAAAATACATGAGACATTGACGAAGTAATCTGCAAAGACTATGAGCGAATCGATGTTTTGGAGCAAAGTGTCTTGTTGTGCTTTGATTTATACTTTGGTTCGATATTTTAGAGAGGATTATTGAGTAAAAATGCAAATGAAATGAACTTTAAAATCGCGAAAAAGCTACAAAAAGAACTATTTGGATTGGAGGTTAAGTCCCCACCTCCCTTGAATTTGCCCCCTCTTAAATTTGCCGAAATTAATAGTTCCTTGGGATTAATTCGATAATTTACGGTATAAGAAACAAATTTGATATATTTTCTGCACAGAATGCAGGAAAAGTCACTGGCCAGATATACAAGAAGGTTTCTGTCAGGAGAGGTTTCAGTAGACAGTGCATCATGGAATAATTGATGAAATCCAGCATCGTAGAATAATGATTTGAAATAAGAGCACACTACTGATCTACTATAATTCAACTGTCAAATAAGTTTATTCTGCAATCGAAATAAAACATAAGAAGGAAACACCAATCAAGCTAATTTATTCAATTCTTTCAAGAGAGAAAACGTTGTGTTAAAGAAATGTGTCGCGAACATGACTGGCTAATGCAATACAATTCTCTTTTTGGTTTAGTACAAAGCATGAAATCGAGGGTGAATTTTTACGGAAGTAAAAATTCAACAAGAAGAAATGAAAAATCACGAAACAATGGAATTCCACTCCAAACGCTTTTGTTTTATTAGCCAACGGTTAATGCGACATATGCCCTTTAACTTTCAAGTTGCACACGTTTGTGCATTTGAGTCTATTTCAAAACAAATGTCTGTGAGCCAAACTAGCCTTACTGCTCGAAGTTATCATTTTTATAGCTATCCTAATCAATATATATTTTTTCTGTTTGTAATCGATGTCCTTTGTAAGAAGTCTTTTTATTCAAGACATGTTTACATACACAGGTTAGAGTTGCTGACGTCACATGCATTTCTAATACTTAGATAAAAATTAGCGAAGTCCCCTTTTATCAAAATTGCTGCATCTGTTGGGCCGAAAATGTATGGCCCAAGCATTAGGGAATGACGTTGAACTCTTTTCATGCCAGCTATTTCAACTGAGACCCATATTTTATTTATTGTGTTTGCCCATAAATATTTAATGAAGCATTTGGCTAGCTTATTCACTAGCTTACCAAAGGCACAGTTTATGCTTTCAAGCTGTGAAAATCGGATTTTCTTCTCGCGTAATTATCGAAGGTGTTTGATAAGCAACCCGTCATATCTTCTGCAGTAAATGCCATGGTCCTCAAGGGCGTTTTTACAACTTTCCTTGAGCGCTCTGGTACTTTCTCTTATAAGATGAACTAAAGTAAAAAAAGCATTCTTTCTTTACTATTTAGATGCTATTCAGCTGGAGTGAAACAGGATTTATTAAGTTATACTGAGAGAAATGTTTGTGAGTGACACGACCAGGGCAAGTCTCGAGCTGTCCATGAGTGGCACTGCTTTCGGACCGGGTATTGAAAGGTGCTGTCCATGAGTGGCACTGCTTTCGGACTGGGTATTGAAACGTGTCCGGGCAGCTCAATTGGTAATGCAACGACATAAAATGTCACTGGTTTGCAGGGACGAATTTAGGTTGCAAATATTGGGGAGGGGTTGTTTAATAATAATTCAATTTTGGTGCCCACACCCTTCCGGTCGCTGAAAATTGATGAAAAGGCCCTTTTTTTAAAGATAGGTTTTTAACTTCAAGATAAAGAAGATAAGAAACTTATAAAGTAGAATATTGGCGTTATTTGATTACTGTTTGTCTACGTCTTTGAGTTTTTTAAAACCAAGGGGCAACTGACTTCAAGAATAACTTCACTAGTATGACCGTCATTTGAAGACCTTTGATTAGCAAAATCAATTAAGTAATAGATAGTTTAACGGCAGCACTGGAGAATCGTAGCGCTTATAGTTTTAAGCCTGATAAAATGAAAAAATGCTTGCAAGAGCTTTCCAGCTACATGATTTACTTTGTTTTTATTTCAAATAAATACTAAACAAAGAAGTCCTTGGTTGATGAGAGAACCAGATTTCAATTGCTATTTTTTGATGTTCCTTCGCAATAGAAACTTCTCTTTGCCTGTTTCTGATTGTATGCGCGAAAACAATGCAATTGAGAACAAGACAAAGAACGCCATGTAATATTAAATTCAGTAGGTTTCGCACTGTGTGCAGAAACAGTGTGGATAATGAGATAGTGCTTAGTATGGTTGAATTGATGACGTTTCTTACATCTGCAAGAGAACAACACATCTGACCTGAAACACGATGAAAGTATGGCAGTTAGCACAACGCTAATGTCTTAAATTTACCGTAAAAATTTTTTATCCCCCCTCTCAATTAAGCCCCCCCACTCTTATTAGCCCTCCTCTCAAATTAGTCCCCCCCCCCAAAACTTTTCACTGATGCTGAAATAAGTGAACGTGATAAAAAACAGAGATTTTTATTTTATTCATTGGTCGTTCAATACTTTGCATCAAGTCAAAGTTCACACTGTCTCGTTCAGTCACGACCGATCCGAAGACAAAGCTTTGATGTGCATTAAGCACGGGCAATGTGAGAACCTTTTACCAAAATTACAGGCCGTTGGTACTCCGAGGGATGAAGTCAACCAAGATATCTTAGATTTCATAATTGATGACGATGACAGTATTATTGATCTAGCAGGCTGATTTGATGTTTTTTATTTCGCAAATAACAAAAAATTAGTTTTCCAACTATAAATGGTTTTTTTAAAAAAATATTTATTAAGCCCCCTCTCTTTTAAGCCCCCCTTTGAAATGCTGAAAAGCAATAAGCCCCCCGGGGGGGCTAAAAAGAAAATTTACGGTAAGCTAAGTTAGAGATGTCAATGTGCACAGCTGCAAAGCTCTGGGTTGGAAACAAAAAATTAAGATAAAATTTGAAGATCTACCTGATTTTCTTAGCCCTGCAGGAAATGGCTTTTTTGATAGGGGTTGGGTGAAGCGAGAATCATTTCATTCCACAAAATTTTCGTACGTCACTGCCAAAAAGCCTTTTGTTTTCGAGAAAAATCCGCCAAAGTTCCTAAAATCCTATTGTTCCAAGAAATCTCTTATGCTGTTTGGAAAGAGTGATACACCCCCCCCCCCCCCCCCCCCCGAGTGAAGTGCTTCAGTGCTGTATTTATGCCGCCATATAGAAAGGGTAAACGGGTCCTTTTTTATGAAATATTGTCACGGGTCTGGATTGTCTCACCCATTTCCCCAGTTGTTCCAGAATGATTTTGCAGCATTTTTGTGTCATTAAAGTAAATTCTAACTGCTCTTTTTGCCGCTAACTGTTCGAATTCACATTACACAATTTTATTGTAGCTTCTGCTGTGTCTTCAAAAAATCATTTTATAACACAAGTACCTTTCTCTTCCAGGCAGTTTCAAAGTGGCCCCCCTGGAAGGTTTGTTTGCTAGAATTTAATATTCATTCTTGTTCCGCTGGCTATTAATCCTGCATATCCGACTACAATCCCCGACAAAAATAGTTGAGACTTTTCAAGGAAAGTTGATATTTTATCTTTCATTTGAAAATAACTTTTCCCCCTCCCCAGTTCAATGTTCAATGCGTGATTTTGAAGGAGAAATGATAGAACCACAAATCCAACATTGATTCGGGGGGGGGGGGGGGGGGGGGGGGGGTGATTCGAATTTACAGGGACAACATAAAGTAGATAATTGCAAAAATTCCATTTTGTTGCAACAATTTTGTCCGGGAAGACTAGTTTTATTCAATTTTCGCTCTTCTAAGGCATAGACCCTCGAACCGTCTGGGGGACTAGTCTCAATAGCTTCTAGCTACATAATAGCTACAGTGACTCTCTCAAGATTAGTGGATGCAGAATGAATGAAAAGGTCACTTTGAGGTATTTAAGTTAGAAAAAGCTACAAATTTAGAAACAGAATGGCTTTTTATGAAAATATCACCGAAAACCTTACATTTCATGCTGAAAGTTGAATATCCTTCAATGATCGATATGCAATTAATGTTCTCCGCTGCCATTTTCGATACATTGTTCCTATCCTTCTTGGAACTTCTCTCCGTTTTTGCTTCTGTTTTTTCTAGCTTTCAAAAGTCTGACTGCTCCGCACACGCAATACTTTTTTCGTGACGTTATTTCTCAAGCGCAACCACTATTTTACCTATTCGCAACAACTCGTTACCTTTATCAAGCCATTACAAAAATTTATTTTTTGTCTAAGTCAGGGAAGTTTGGTAACATCATCTTGTTTCGGTTGCACAGTTTTAAAGGCTTCGCCCTCATCCCCTCATTATAGATTTGATTGCTATGTAAAATGAAAATATATTTGCTAAGAGATATATGAAGAATGGTGCCTTTGGATGAGTTATTACTCAATGAAGTGAAAGCTGGAGTAGAGCGTTGCAGTACTCTGTCAAGGATTGCGAGGATTTCCAAGAAATTTCAAGCTTTCCTTCTTCTTTATAGCTATTCAAAACTTACTTTTTGCACTTCTGTTTGCCAATGCTAAAGACGTGTTGAGATCTTCTTTGTGGTTTTCCATAAATAATTGTAGCCTCGAGCTGCTTTTCACGCTATAACTGCGTTGCTTTTTGCCGGCTCTTGACGTTCACAAACAAATATAATGTGTTTCTGCAGCATCAATCTTTATGCAAAGCATATGCTCGCGTTAATATCTTGGTCGCTATGACTCTCCGGCACCTGCTTTTTGAAGCTGTTTTCTTCTGTCGACTTCTGCAGTTGCTGTATCTTCTATATCTTAGATGTGGCTTTTTTGTTCATTACCACCACCTTTGCTGCTGTTGCCGACTTCCTTATGGATATACCTCTGTTAAGGTAATCGCATCCTTTCGCTTGAAAGCAGAACCGTATCAACAAAGTCTATTTCAAGTTTCTCTGCTTCTTTCTTCGATGTCCATCACAAAGCTGTTTTCTAGTCATCAGCAGTTGATAAATGAACTATCGTTATGGGAAAGGTCACGTTATATGGCTTGCTGTTTTGCTAGTTGGTGCCTGATTTTGTCATTATTGTTTACGTTGACTATTGTGTCATTTGTTTATTGATTATTGTTTTTTAAGTGGTTGTTGATGTTCACATATTGTACACAGGGCCACCAACTGCCTCTCCGCGTGCCCAGAGGCAGGTCCAATGCCTGGGCCCCTTCTTTCCCAAAGCAATTTACCTAAAATATGGATTGAATATTGATTTAAGTTGCTTAGAACTTTTGTATTTGCTTTTAATTTATATTCATAAAGCATTTTTAAACTTTCCCAGTATAGATATGATTCATAAATACCATGGTATTAAGACTCGTATTAGCAGGCCCCCCTTGCTTACGGGCCCAGGGGCAATTACCCCCAGCCCCCCTCTTGATTGGCTGGATTGTACATGTCATCTCGAAATGAATTTCAGTGACCAAGTTGCTTTTGGTGTACCTCAAGTTTTGCCATAGCAATTCTATTTCACATCATTTGCTTCTACATATCTTGCCAGGAACAAGGAATTATAACCTTGCCAGAATTTGTTTCGAACGGTCATTTAATTTGCCGATTTCATAATCAATGAATTTGTTAAGCAAAATGTTCAAATCAAACATTTGCGAAAATGAGATGTTTGGTACTGTGTTTGCATTGAAACCTAAATATTTTTGCCTCTTAGATTTCTTTGATCGCAGATATCCTGATCCTAGATGGGGAGTTCTACACGATATCTCTTTGACTTTAAACCCTGCTCAAACTTTGAAGGTTGCCGCCATTTTCTTCAGAAAAGATCTCTTCAGAAACATAAAGGTCTACCGTCGGCAATCCTGGTCTACCGTCAGCAATCCTGGTCTACCGTCGGAAAATCTTGTGATATGTTAGAAAATCCTGTGATATGTCCGGGAATATTGCCGTTCGTGAGCAAACATTGCATTCTGAGGTGTCATGTCATATCCACCTATCCAGCGTGTTTTTTAATTGTTTTTTATTTATTGAGTGGTGTTTCCTTGTTGGTAA